>JBBPBO010000004.1:43628796-43828687 GCA_037974295.1 Cicer cuneatum
GAATCTTGATTTGTTTTATTTTTATTTTTATGAATCTTGATTTGTTTCTTTTTATTTAATTATGAATCTTGATTTGTTTCTTTAGTTTTGTTACAACTCATGTTTCAAAATAATTAATAACTTCTATTTAATTTAACGGAATTATAATTACTCGGTACAGAAAATTAATAGTCAATATTGTTACTACTTACGAAATTCATACACTTACAAATTTTCACATTAAATTTTGGTGCCCTAAGAAAAACAAAGCTTGCCTAAAAAAAAAACAAAGCTAGATTAAAAAAATTAGATTATATTATCAAACCTTGATAAACACTTTGATTACACAAAACAAACAAACGTTCCTATGCACCTCAACCGTGATTTTGGTGAAGCTAGAGTGGTGGGCAGACGCAAGGTACAAACGTGAAAACAAACACATCATCTTGTTAAGAATAAGTATCCAACTACCATTGAACAAAAACAAATCATGCTCACATCCATATAAAACAATTAACACAATTTTTCATAAAATGTTATCAAAATCAAAATTACCAAACACATAGTAACAAAAAAATTAAAAATAACCCTTATTCAATTTTGGTAGTGGGCATTTTAAACCTACACAAAGGACAAGAATTTCCTACCTCCAACCAATCACGAATACAATTCATATGAAACATATGCAAACATGGCATACGAACACAAACATTAAAATCTTCAAAACAAATTGGACATTTTCCAACTTCTTCAACTTTCACCATCTCCAATTCCTCAATACATGACTTAGCCGCTGGAATCAACCCATTATTTTCTTCTTCTTCAACTTCCATTTCATCTTCAAAACTAACACTCTCTTCGTCTTCTTCATCTTCATTTTCGTAGTCTTCTTCATCACTTTCATCTTCACTAGCCCTTGTAACAACAAAATTGACTCGAATCGAAAAGACCCTTTGATTTTTGTTTTTCTTTGACCTTCTAACCATCTCATTAGCACATTCCAATATATTCGCCACAACCAACCGAAAAGCATCTTGAGGAACATCAATTTTAGAAAGCCATGGAATAATAGTAGATTCTTGCATCATTTTATTATCCATTGAAACATTTGAAAAGGTGTGAACATCTGTGTCACTGAAAGTTTGAAACTTTCTAGCATTTATAACGTACATATTTGTGTACTCAAACTCTATATTGAAATAGTTGCAATTGGGGCATGACGATGGAATAATATTTGTGGTGTGATCGGTGGAGTAAACATTAGGGTATGCTTTGCAATAGTATTCATCCATGATGAATTGTTAAAAAGAATAACAAGAGGTTACTTTTTCGATAGAATGATGAGTGTATATAGAAAGAAGAATAACTGGTGAGTATAAACGGTTTTTATATTGAAATAATTAAGAGAGAAAAACTTGGGAATCAAGTAAATTAAAACGGTCAATTTAAGATACGGATCATTATTATAGGGATTTTTTTTCCCTTTCTCTTTCTTAATATCTTGGTTGATTTGTTTTAAATAAGAATGATTTTTATTTTAAATAATTTAGAGATTAATTTTTAGGGATTTTTTAATTTTTGTTTATTTATTATTATAAAAATAATTTTTTTAAAAAAAGTTGATTTTTAACTTATTTGTATACAATTTTGCAAAAGTGATTTTTTTAAATTACAAAATCATTATAAAAGACATAAAAAATAATTTTTAAGAAATTATGTTTGAATTATTTTTTCCTTCTAAATATATGATTTAAACTATACTTATGTCTCTCTATTCTCTTATGCATATCTATTTCTCTCCCTCCCTTTATCATCACAAAAATATGCAAGTAATAGATTTTGGAGGCACCGTTCTAATATTAAAAATAGTTTGTGCATGTTTAAATTTATTTGAATGTGATACAAAAATATGCAAGTAATAGATTTTGGAGGCACCGTTCTAATATTAAAAATAGTTTGTGCATGTTTAAATTTATTTGAATGTGATACTTATAATTTATTACTATATTAATTTTGTAAACAGGTAAGGTTATAAGAAGAATAAATGAGATAGAAGAAATTGTATAGTTTGTGATTAAATAAGTATTTTTATTTCAGAAATAATATGATAAAAACAATATTTTGCAAAAGAATAATCATAAAAAAGTAACAATACTTTTAGGGATGAAAAAATTATTATTAATCAAAGTAGAACTAATCACCATTTTACAACCGTTTCGGGTTGAATTTAAACTCTATCTACAATATCAAAATCTTACCATTTAACTGACACATCATGGACATAAAATATTAACCAGGATTTAAGTGAAAATTTATATAATTGATAATCCCAAACTTGTTTTTTTATTATAGTATATAAGTTATCTGAGTAAAAAATATATATAAGTTATGTAGAATTTATTAAAATTGTAACATTTTTTCTTGTACAATTTAAGATATTTCGAAAATGTTCATGATAAATACATACATAGATAATTATTAAGGAAAAAAGACACCAAAATCATTTATTAGATTGATTAATTGTTTTTTGTGCATTACATATATTGATTATTTTTAATATCTAAATAAGCATTTAAAATTATTTGAATGTTTTATCAATTATATTGCTAATTTTTATAAAAATATTTTTGTTTAAACATTGTAAGATTGTCTCTTTGTAATTGATTATTGAATTTTAAGTTGTAATTATTATGTTTTTATATACTTTGTGGTAATTTAAGGTGCTCTTTTTTATGTATAATGAATTACCAAGAGTAACTTAATATGAAATTAAGTTTGTTATAAGAGATATGTTTTTTATTGTTAACTTTACTCATAAAGTTATGAAATTAAATTGTGATGACTATATTTTAATTATATACTTTGTTGTCATTTAAAATGCTTGTTATATTTTAATTATTAAAATGTAATTAAAATATTGTGATGTATTTAAATGTAATGAATTATCAATAATAACTTAATATGAAATTAAATTGTAGTATTAATAGTTATGTTTTTTATTGTTAGTTTTTTAATCACAAAGATGTATGCAAAGTTATAGTATAGTTTTTTTTTTCCGGTTTAATATAGGTTTTTTGAACCAAATTCATCTTATTCAAAGCACGTTGAATTACCAAGAGTAATTTCATATGAAATTAAGTTTGTTATAAGAGTTATGTTTTTTGTTGTTAATTTTAATCATAGAGTTATGAAATTAAATTGTGATGACTGTGTTTTAATTATATACTTTGTGGTCATTTAAGATGTCTGTTACATTTTAATTATTAAAATATAATTAAAATATTGTGATGTATTTAAATGTAATGAATTATTAATGACAACTGAATATGAAATTAAATTTGTAATATAATTATATTTTTTATTGTTAATTTTTTAATCATAGAGATGTATGCAAAATTATGGTATAGTTATTTTTGGTTGAACATCGGTTTTTTTCCACCAAATTCATCTTATTCAAAGCGCGTCGGACTATAAGCATGAACGAATTGTATTTTCTTAATTGTTTGTCTTTTCTTCTTCTTTGTGGTATTAAAATGGTTGTTACATTTTAATTATTAATATGAAATTTAAATTTTATGATGTATTTAAATGTAACTATTGAAAATATATTTATGATTTATTACATATCATGGAAATAGGGATTGTATCTCCCATATTTATTTTTGTATTTATTGCCTTGAGCCTATATATAACCGATTCCGTTGTGTAGTTCAAACATACAGTTTCACCACATGTCTCTGATTTTCTCAATCAACATGGTATCTAGAGCCTATTAAGAGACAATCCTATACTCGGAGACCCACTGTCCTTTGGTGATATTTTTTTCCGGTAAATCGTGTCTCAATTCTGATTTACCCCTTCTTCACTGTTGTTAGTTTATTTTTCAGCAAATCAGTTTCATCACGAGGTACTGTTCATTGCGTGGTACTATTCATCGCAAAATGTTTGTTTTTGCCTCTTTTGCTGCTAGTTCTAGGTAACTGCTTATTGATTATGGCTATTTATGATGATTTTCTTCGGTGGGTAGAGTATTGTCAGGACTCAAGTTCTGCTGTTTCGGCCCACAAAGTGGTAATTCACCTGTTTGCATATCACCTTCTCTTAATCTATGGATTCTTGATTCTAGTGCATTTGACCACATTACTGGTAATAAGGCTTTTTTCTCCTATCTCACAACTTCTGGTTATTTACCTAGAATAATCTCAGCCAATGGTTCCCAAACACAGTCTCAAGGGATTGGCACTGTCCAAATCATCCCTTCTCTGTTAGTTACATCCATTCTTTATATGCCTGGATGCCCATTTAATATAATTTCTATCAGACGATTGACTCGTTCTCATGATTGTGTTGTCACATTTACTAACTGCAATGTTACTTTGCAAGATGGAATATCAAGACGACAAATTGGTGTCGAATCTGAGTCTAATGACCTTTATTATCTCTGAAACCCATCAACTGCGTGCCTTACCATATATTCTCTTTTTACTATACATGCTCAATTAGGTCATCCAAGTCTTCCCACACTTCAATAGTTAGTACCTAATCTGACCAAATTTTCTAGCTTAAATTGTGAGTCGTTTCAGTTAGGGAAACACACTCATAGTAATTTCCCCAATCGAGCAAATAAACTAGCTTCGTCCCCGTTTGCTTTAGTTCACTCAGATGTTTGGGGTCCTTATCGTACTATTTCCACTTTTGACTCTAGATATTTTTTTTTATTTTCATCAATAATTTTTCCCGTTGTACGTGGTTATTTTTAATGAAAAATAGGTATGAGTTATTTTCTATTTTTGAACAATTTTATAAGAAAATTAAAACTCAATTTAGTGTATCCATTCACACTTTGTGCAGTGATAATGCCCGTGAATATTTGTCCCATCAATTTCAAAATTTTATGATCTCTAATGACATTCTTCATCAAACATCTTGTGCTCATACACCTCAACAAAATGGGGTAGCCGAATGCAAAAATCAGTATCTTATTGAAACCACTCATAGTCTTCTTCTTCATGGTAATGTACCATCTTGCTTTTGGGGCGATGCTATTCTAACAGTGAGCTATCTTATAAATTGCATGCCTTCGTCTGTTCTTGATGATAAAGTCCCTCACATAATCCTTTTCCCTCGTACCCCTCTTCACTCACTTCTTCCTCGTGTCTTCGGGTCTACATGTTTTGTCCATAATCTCACTCTTGGTCTTGACAAACTTTCAGCTAGATCACTAAAACGTGTCTTTCTTGGTTTTCATCGGTCCCAAAAAGGTTATCGTTGTTATTCTCCTACTCTTCGACGATATCTCATATCGGCTAATGTCACATTTTTTGAGTCTGTTACATACTATGAGTCGCTTCCTGACCCTTTGTCTGCAACTATTCTTATGCACCTACTAGAGTCTGTTTCACCTTCTCTTTTATCACTAGAGCCTATTATATATGTCCCGCCTGAGACATCTCTGGTTGCCCTTGAAGGTGCAAACACGAGAAGGGGGGTTGAATTGTGTTTGCCAAAGTTGAAAACTTTTTGCTAATTTAATGAAGGTCGATATGAATTACTTGGATAAGAAGCAATCAGATTCGAAGGCAGCGAATAATGAAAGCATAAATATTTGGACACATAGATTTATCCTGGTTCACCACTAACTTGGATACATCCTGTCTCCTCATTCAGAAGGCTTTCATCCACTAATTCAAATACCTTAAATTACAAAACACCTGACCCTCCAAGCCAGTCTTCCCAAACAGCCTGAGAACCCCAGACTTTTGAGGAACAACACCATATTGACCCTACAAGCTAAGTCTTCTCCTAACAACCTGAGAACCCCAGATTGAAGAAGGAACTAAACCATTATCGGGTTGGATACAAAAGATTGCAACTTGAGTAGTTTCTTCTAACAAAGCTGATAATAATAATAACTCCCACACTCTAAGAAAAGAACACTCAGAAAATATTTCTCCTTAAAACAAGTGTTTATGTCTTTGAACTCTAAGATGAATTTGGAATTTGAGCTTGAGTTCTTCTACTCTCTTCTGATTTTTGATGCTCTTCTTCTTCAGCCATGAGTATCTATTTATAGTTAAAATTTGGGCTTCAATTCAGTCCTTGTTTAATTCTGAATTGTATTCTCTTTAGATTGAGTTTGTAAATTCTTCAGATTGATTTTTTTTCTTCATATTTTGTTGTAGATAAATCTTGATCAAATCTTCAACAAATATTCTTTAAATCTTGATTAAATCTTCTTCAAATCTTAATTAAATTTTGATCAAATCTTCTTCAAATCTAAATCAAATATTCTTCAAATCTTAATTAAATCTTCTTCAAATCTAAATCAAATCTTCTTCAAATCTTAGTTAAATCTTCTTCAAATCTTGATCAAATCTTCTTCAAATCTTAATTAAATCTTCTTAAAATCTTAATTACATCTTCTTCAATTATAAATTTGAATCAAATCTTATTTTAGATTTTCATCAATTATAAATTTGAATCAAATCTTATTTTAGATTTTCATCAATTATAATTTTGAATCAAATCTTATTTTAGATTTTCTTCAATTATAAATTTGAATCAAATCTTATTTTAGATTTTCTTCAAAAACACGAATCTTCGTTCATACTCTTTGAAGGCAAATGTATTGTTCTCATAAAATACTTTTGTTAACATCAAAACTCTAAATGTAAAACCAACTTGGTTCCAACAATCTCTCCCTTTTTGATGATGACAAAACTTGTATTTTTGATAACAACTTTTCTTTAGTATTTCTTTGACTCCCCCTAACTTAGGGCTCTTCCTAAGTCTAAGTATCATTTTCTCCCCACTTTGTCAAATACCTTTCTCCCCCTTTTGTCATCAGACAAAAAGACTTGAAAGTGAGAATTTTTTTTTGTTGCTTTTTTTGCGTGAAAAACATGAATATAACATATTACAATAAAATATAAAAACTAATGTAAAACTAAACTACTTGGAAGTTGTCACAACATCAGTCACGTATGAAGGTATGGCTTAGGTTTTTGTTGATGAAGTCAAATCTATATTCAGGTACTGGTTTGGTGAATATTTCAGCCCATTAGTGTTCAGTGTCTACAAACTGAATGTTTAGTACCCTTTTTTGAACAAAGTCCCTTATGAAGTGGTGTTTGATCTCTATGTGTTTAGCTCTAGAATGTAGTATAGGGTTTTTGGTTAGGCAAATGGAAGAAGTGTTATCATAATATATGAGAATGTTGGTTTCTAGGATTTTGTAGTCTTATAGTTTATGTTTCATCCAAAGTTGTTGAGAACTGCAGTTGCCACTAGTGTTCTTTCTCTCAAGTTTATCTATAACATAATCAGAATCACAATATCCACTAAGTTTGTACTTAGGATATTTCTTGTAGAATAAAGTAAGGTTGGTAGTGCCTTTTAGGTATCTAAAGATTCTCTTAACAGTAGTTAAATGTGATTCCCTAGGGTCATATTGAAATCTTGGACATACACATATGCTAAACATGATGTCAGGTCTAGAAGCGGTAAGGTAAAGTAGGGGTCTTATCATTTCTCTATAGGTTTTGTTTTTGGTCAACTTTTTGGCCTGAATCATCTTTTTCAAGTGAACAAGTAGGGTCCATTGGTGTAGCCATAGGTTTGCAATCACTCATCTTAAACTTCCTGAGAAGCTCTTTTGTATATTTAGTTTGACGAATGTATATACCTTTTTGACTTTGCTGAATTTGTATCCCTAAGAAGAACTTAAGGTCTCCCATCATACTCATTTGAAATTCATGCTGCATTAATTTATAAAACTCTTGGCAAATAGTGCCATTAGTAGATCCAAAAATAATGTCATCAACATCAATTTGAATAATAAGAATGTCATCTTCTATTGATTTTCTAAAAAGTGTATTGTCTACTTGTCCTCTTTCAAAGTTATTTTTAAGTAAGAAGTTACTAAGTCTATCATACCACGCCCTAGGTGCTTGTTTTAGACTATATAGAGATTTTCTATGTTTAAAAACATGATTTGGAAATTAAGAACTTTCAAAACCTGAGGGTTGTTTAACATAGACTTCTTCACTTAAATAACCATTTAGAAAAGCACTTTTAACATCCATTTGAAATATGTAATGTTATTATTTCCAACAAAAGAAAGTAGGATACGAATAACTTCTAACCTGGTCACTGGAGCAAATGTCTCAGTGTAATCAATGCCCTCTTGCTGATTGTAGCCTTGTGTGACAAGTCTTGCCTTGTTTCTGACCACTTCACCTTTTGCATTTAGCTTGTTTTTGAAAACCCACTTGGAAGTGAAGGATATAACCTATATGTCAATAGTTTCAGTTTCACTATGAAAACCCTCTTATTTCTTCTTTTATGGTTTTCAGATTCTGAATTTGCATATTCTATGATTAGAGGGTCTGGATGAAGGGATTTGAATTCCCATCCATGTTTGTAGCCTTGTGAATTTGATTGGAGTGTTCAAAGAAGTCTCTTGATTCTTATTGTTAATCTGACACTTATCATTCTGCTGTTGTATCAGGTTTCTTTGGTAGTTTTGGAATTGATGGAAATTCTTACTCTTCTGGTAGTTCTAGTTTTGTTGACATGTGTGATTTCTCTGCAGTTTTGATTCTATTGATACTCCAGATTTTTCTGATATTTATGGTTCTGATAGGTATTGTGTTGACCAGTCCTTCTTCCACCAGAGTCAATTGGCTTCTGTTTGGTAGGTGTTGGAACATAAAGCTTTTTCCCTTCATATATTGCAAGCATCCATTCATCAAGAACCATGGCTGGTGTTTCAATTTGGTTGCTTAGAACATCTGCAACATAAACCATTTTATCTTTTGGTACCCAAATCTGGTTGAGTCCTGGTTTGTTAGTTCATAAAGGTTTCTTGTCTTTCTATGTGGTTAGCATAGGACAAGATATTTTAGTATGACATTTCTTATAACACATAGTACATAAATTATCAGAGGGAACAAATTTAGGTTCAATTACTTTTTCTTGAAATTCTATTCCTCTTTTACCATTGCTACTAACACCATAAATCATAGATGCATACTTGCTTCTTTCCATACCGTTATCAAGAAAATCTTGAAATACTTCTTGATGCTTATCAAAGTTACAAATTGATGTTGAACTATAATTACTTTTCAGAGTTAGATTTTCACCCTTAAGTTCAACAATATTAGTTTTCAAATTTGCATTCTCCGTTTTAAGTTCAGTAATATCAGTTTTCAGAGTTGCATTATCTGTCTTAAGTTCAGTAATATTAGTTTTCAAATTTGCATTCTCCGTTTTGAGATCAGTAATATCAGTTTTCAGAGTTGCATTATCTGTCTTAAATTTAGCACTTTGATTCTTTAAAACATTAACTTTTTCAATTAGATTTTTATTTTCTTTCCTAAGTATTTTCAGTTTTAAAGACAATTTGTGATTAATATTTAAAAATCATTTATAGCAGTAATTAAATCAGATCAAGTAAATTCAGAAAATACCTAAATTTTTTCATTTGCTGATTCACTGAATCCTGAAATGTTGAACGCTTGGATCTTTTCTCAAACACTGTTAAGTGCTCAGCCTTGAGACCGAGCTCTGATGCCAATTGAAGGTGCAAACACGAGAAGGGGGTTGAATTGTGTTTGCCGAAGTTGAAAACTTTTTGCTGATTTGATGAAGGCCGGTATGAATTACTTGGATAAGAAGCAATTAGATTCAGAGGCAGCGGAAATGAAAGCATAAATATTTGGACACTGATTTATCCTGGTTCACCACTAACTTGGCAACATCGAATCCCCTCATTTAGAAGGCTTTCATCCACTAATTCAAAAACCTTGAATTACAAAACACCTGACCCTTCATATTCAACATAATCCGAGAGTTCAAAAGAGAGAATCACTTGAGTGCAAAAACAATATTTTCTAAGTGTTTTCGAGAGAGAAAAACAGTGCAACAATCAGCTTTCCATAAGCAAATTTGCAAAGTTCCAAACCCTTATAATCAAACCCGTTAGAGGTGTAGTTTCCTTCTTCAATCTAGGGTTGTCAGATTGGTAGGAGAAGACTTTCCTTGTAGGGTCAAGGTGTTGTTATCATTCCCCAAAATTCTGGGGTTGTCATACTGTTTGGGAAGACTGACTTTGAGGGTCAGATGTTATAATTCAAAGTGTTTTGAATTAGTGGATTAAAGCCTTTGTAGTGAAGGGATTGGATGTAGCCAAGTTAATGGTGAACCAGGATAAATCACTGTGTTTTTATGTTGTTGTTATCCACTGCCATTTCTGATTATTTATTCATAAAATACTTCCCATCAACATGCAACAAAACAACAAACAAATTCAAGTTTGACAAACACAATTCAACCCCCTTCTCGTGTTTGCACCTTCAATTGGCATCAGAGCTCGGTCTCAAGGCTGAGCACTTTACAGTGTTTGAGGAAAGATCCAAGGGTTCAATATGTCTGTATTCAATGAAGAAGCTGTTGGGGGAAACATCAATAGACCACCTATGTTTGATGGGGAACGGTTCGTGTACTGGAAGGACATGCTGAGGAGTTTCTTTTTTTTACAAGATTCCGAACTTTGGGACTTGGTGGAAGATGGCTATACTGCTTCAGAAGATGCTAATGGTGTTGAAATTCCCAGAAAAGATATGGATGCTAACTAGAAGAAGATGTTCAAGATGCATCACAAATCCAGAACATTCATGATCAATGCAATCACATTCAAGGAGTTCGACAAGTGCACTAACAAAGAAACAACAAAAATCATCTATGATAGTCTGACTCTAAATTACGAAGGCAACAAGCAAGTCCAAGAAGCAAAGGCCGATATTCTAGTCAAGAAGTACGAGCTGTTCAAGATGGAAGAAAATGAAGACATTGAAGAAATGTTTTCCAGATTTCAGACTCTGGTTTCGGGATTAAGAGTACTCACGAAGAGCTATACCACTGCTGACCACGTGAAGAAAATTCTTAGAAGTTTACCAACCAAGTGGAGACCAAAGGTCACTCACTGCCATTCAGGAAGCAAAGGACTTGAACACTCTGAAGCTGGAAGAATTAATTAGCTCCCTCAAGTCACATGAAATAGAGCTGGAAGAAGATGAACCCAAGAAGAAGAACAAAACCCTCGCCTTAAAATCCAAACAAAAGAAAGTTCTAAAAGCAGAAGTAGAAGCAGAAGCAGAATAAGAAGATAGTGATTTTGAGGACCAGAATCAGAAACCAGAAGAAGAAGACATTGCCTTCATAACCAAAGAGGTTCTGAAGATATGGCAAAACAAAAGGAAGAAGTTTCCCCAGAGGTATTCCAAGCATTCTAACAGAGGAAAGGATGAACATGACAAGAAGAGCATCATCTGCTATGGATGCAATGAACCTGGGCACATCAAGTCAGAATGCACAAACCTAGAGAAAGAAAAACACCAGAAGAAAGACACCAGACCCAAGAAGAAAAATCTAATGGCGACATGGGATGATTCTGATGAATCTTCTGATGATGAAGAAGCTGAATTAGTAATGATGGCCCACATCAATTTTGCCTTTGGATCCAACATAAAATCTGACTCTAGAAGTGAATCAGAAGAAGCAGAATTGGCTCTAATGGCTCGCACTCATTCGGCCTCTGGATCCAACTCTGGAAGTAAATCAGAAAAGCATAATTGGCTCTGATGGCTCATATTCATTCTGCCTCTAGATCCGACACAGATGCTGACTTTGGAAGAAAAGAAGTAGAATTGGCTCACATTCATTATGCCTCTGGATCCGACCCAAATGATGAGTCTGGAAGATAATCAGAAGATGAAGAAGCAGAACTGGCTCTGATGGCTTACACTAGCACTGCCTCTGGATCCAACCCAGACTCTGATTCTAGAAGTGAATCAGAAATAGAACTGGCTCTGATGGCTCACACAAGCTCTGCCTTTGGATCTGATGTAGACTCTAATCCTGGAAGTGAATCATCAGAAGATGAAAAAAATGCATTTTTAGAACTTACCCGATCTGATTTAATCACTGCAATGAATGAAATTTCAAATGTCAATAATAAATTGTCTTTAAAACTGAAAATACTTAGGAAAGAGAATACAATTCTAACCAATGAATTAAATGTTTTAAAGAATCAAAATGCAGAAAGTAAAACAGAAAATACAGATCTTAAAACTGAAATTGCTGGGCTTAAATATGAAAATCTAACTCTAAAAAGTAATCTTTGTTCAACATCAAATACTGTATGTAATTATGATATGCATGAACAAGTGATACAAGATTTTATTGCTAAAAGTATGGAAAGAAGCAAATATGCTTCTATGATCTATGGGGTTAGTAACAATGGTAAAAGAGGATTAGGATTTGATGAATCGGTAATTGTAACTGAACATATTCCTTCTAATGTTTTGTGTGCTGTTTGCGCTAAGAAAGGTCACTCAAAATTGTCTTGTCCCATGATACAATCAAGGAAAGACAAGAAACCTTTCAAGACTAACAAACTTGGACCCAACCAGATTTGGGTACCAAAAGATAAAATTGTTTATGTTGCAGATGTTCTGAGCAACCAAAGTGAAACACCAGTCATGGTGCCTGGTCAATGGATGCTGGCAATATGTGAAGGGAAAAAGGTTTATGTTCTAGCACTTACCAAGCAGAAGCAAAATGACTCTGGTGGAAGAAGAACTGGTAAATACAATACCTATCAGAACCAAAACTATATGAAGAACAGGAAATATCAAAACAGACAGAGGAAGCACACATATCAACAAAACTGGAACTACCTGAAGAAACAAAATTATCATCAGTTCCAGAATTATCAGAGGAACCTGATATATCAATAGAAAGAGAAGAATCAGAATAAATCAGAAGCTGTGCAAAATCAGAGGATGACACCACTAGAGGATACAACACCCAGAGGATATCAGAGGATGTCATCAAAGGTCAAATAACATCATCAGAGGATATCTTTCTTGGCCTAGATCAGAAGGAACCAGAGTTCAGAAGAAGACTTGGTCCAGACCAGAAGGAAGCTTGTCAGAGGGAGATTTGGTTCAGACCAGAAGGAATCATAAGACAGACTTGGTCCATAATTAATTCTAACCAGAAGATAGCTTGGTCGTGAACATATGAATCAGTCCAGACTTAATCCAGACTTGATCCAGAATAGAAGATAACTATGACTTGGTCCAAACTTGGTTCAGACTAGAAGATATCATGGTCCAGAACATAAAACTCAGTCCAGATCAGAAGAAATGATTGTCCAGATTTAATCGAAACTTGATCCAGATCAAAACATAAATGTCCAGATTAAAATATCACAAGTCCAGATTTAATTCAAATTCAATCCAGACTCAGTCCAGACCTTGTCCAGATCAGAGGGAAAATGTTCAGACCAATGGTCCAGATTTATGCATCATATGGTCCAGTGTTGGCCGAGATTAGAGGATCACAAAATTGGTGCAGATCAGATCATAAAGTTCAGTGTTGGTCGAAATCAGAAGATCATACGGTCCATATTTAATCATGATGAAAATCAGTGATAACTTGATTAAAATTCGAAGAAGACTTGATTAAATTTTGATAGAAATTTGATCAAAGTATTAAGGGGATTTGATTCAAAAATTACTGAAGACTTGAAGAAATTCGAATGCAATCTGAAGCTTAAAAAGATATGGTTTGAAATTAAAAGAAACAAGATTGGTCAACAAAATTTTCAAATGCAATCTTAAGCTAAAATGATACGTTTTTTATTTAAGTGAAACAGGATTGGCCAAATTATTTTTGCAAGAGAATCTAGACAGATACAACTCGAATTTGATCATGGAAGCAACCCTAATTTTCATCTATAAAAGGAGGCTCAAGGCAGAAGACTTAGCATCGAAAATTAGTGAAAAGAGTCATAAACTTACAGAAGCAAACACTCGAGTTTTCAGTGAGGTTAATTGTGAGTATCAGCTTTCCAAAAGCAAACACTCTTGTTTTTGTTCCCCTTGTGTTAAATCTATATGGTTGAAGTAGAGTCTACAATTTGAAGAGTCAGAAGAAGTAGCAGGTGACTTAGCAATTAGATTCAAGGTATTGTAGTCCCTTCTGCAATTTGGGGTTGTCAGATCGGTAAGAGAAGACTTGACTTGTGAAGTCAAGGTGCTGTGTTCCTCAAAAGTCTAGGATTGTTAGACTGTTTGGGAAGACTGACTTTGGAGGGTCAGTAGTGTTGTTGTAATTCAAAGGTTTTGAATTAGTGGAAAAATCCTTCGAGGTGAAGGGACTGGATGTAGCCTAGTTAATGGTGAACCAGGATAAATCCTTGTGTTGTTTATTTTACTTTATCCGCTGCTAACTCTATTTGATTATATTTCAAATTTCAAATAATCATCAAAAACAGAAAAAGAATTCAAGTAGTACAAACACAATTCAACCCCCCCTTCTCGTGTTTGCACCTTCAGAAGGGAAATCAAAGCCATTCCTCCAAACCATCTAATCACAGAACATATAGATTCAGAATCTAAAAATCAGAAACAAGACGATTTTCAGAGTAAAATTGAAATTGTTGACATAGAGGTTACATCTTGCTATAAATACTATTATTGTTTGATATTTATGTTTACTGTGATAACAAGAAGCTTGATCTTAAAAATCAAAGCTAGATAAGTATTGTGCAGGTTTTCAAACTTTCAGAGGAACCAAGTGATCCACGTGATGTGAACACTTCAACAGAAACAATATTTTAGTGGTTTAAAAAACAAGCAGAAACCACCAGAAGCAGAATTAATGGTTTGGCTGTATTGAGTTCATTTCTAAATTATTTGATTTGTATTACGTTATATGAAAAATAGCTTGACCAGAAAAGTCAAAGCAAGATGAAGCTGATGCAGGATAACTAGAACCAGAATAAGCTGATGCAGGTTTACTAGAACCAGAAGCTGATGCATATCTACCAGAACCAGAAGCTGATGCAAGTTTACTAGAACCAGAAGCTGATGCAGGTTTACTAGAACCAGAAGCTGATGCAGGTTTACTAGAACCAGAAGCTGATACAGATTTACCAGAACCAAAAGCTAATGCATGCAAAAGAACTTGAAAAAGCAGAAGCTACAAGCAAGAATACGACAAATCTTCAGAGGATAAATCTGAAGATGAGTCTGAAGAAGGATATAGATGAAGTCTACCAATGCAAGAAGCATTAAATGAATGATATTTTGGATCTAGTTCCAAGACTAGAAAAGACCATTATTCGAACCAAGTGGATTTTCAAAAACAAGCTGAATGAAAAAGGAGAAGTTGTCAGAAATAAGGCATGACTTGTTGCACAAGGATACAGTCAGCAAGAAGGTATTGACTACACTGAGACTTTTGTTCCAGTGGCAAGTTAGAAGCTATTCGAATTTCAAATGAGCATGATAGGAGAACTTAAGTTCTTCCTAGGGATTCAAATTCAGCAAAGTAAAAAAGGGTCTATACATTCATCAAACAAAATATACAAAAAAGCTTCTCAAGAAGTTTAAGACGACTGATTGCAAACCTATGGCTACCCAAATGCACCCTACCAGCTCACTTGAAAAGGGATGACTAAGGCCAAAAATCATACAGAGATACCTAAAAGGCACTACCAATCTCACCCTATTCTACAAGAAAACTCTTGCATATCAACTTAGTGGATATTGTGACAACACTTCAGCCATCAACCTAACCAAAAACCATATCCTTCATTCTAGAACCAAACACATAGAGATCAAACACCACTTCATTAGAGATTATGTTCAAAAAGGGACACTCAACATACAATTTGTAGACTCTGACCACCAATGGGATGACAAATTCACTAAACCACTACCTGAAGATATGTTTGACTTCATCAAGAAAAACCTTAACCTTACCTTCATCTCTGACCAAATAGCGTAGTGATTTTTTTTATTTGTTATATGTATTTTATTATATTCTTGTAATTTAATATGTTTATGTTATTTAAAAAAAACAGAAGATGAAAAAAAAACAAAAAAAGAAAAAAAAGAGTAGAAGATGAAAACAAAAATAAAAAAAAAATTCACAGGATCTCCGTTATTCCTTCAATCCTTTTTGTTTGATGACAAAGGGGGAGAAGATGTATTTGATAAAGATAGTATCTGGGGCATTAGACTTAGGGGGAGAAAAATAAATATGGAGCTTAGTCTTAAGGGGAGTCAAAGTCAAAAGAAAGAAAAAGTGTTATAAAAAATACAAAGTTTTGTCATCATAAAAAAGGGGGAGATTGTTGAAACCAAGTTGGTTCTTTCAATTAATGTTTTGATGTTAACAAAAGTATTTTATGAAAATCATATTTTGACTTAGAAGAAGAATGAAAAATCAAAGGATATCAAAAATCAGAGGATGACGTCACCAGAGGATACACCAAAGGATGACGTCACCATAGGATGGAGTCAGCAGAAGATACCTCCAGAAGATACAACCAGAAGATACAAATTAGAAGCAGAAGATGTCATCCGAGGATGATTTCACCAGAAGATAAAAATGCCACAAGAAGATACGGCCAGAAGATATCACCAGAGGATACCAGAAGATACCAGAAGATACCTCCGGAGGATACCAAAGGATATCACTAGAAGATCCCATCAGAAGCAAGAATCATATGATGTCATCAAAGGCAAACATCAAAGGATATCATCAGAGGGAAGAAACAACGACATTATCAGAGGATATTATTCATGGCCCAGGTCAGAAGTAAGCATAGTCCAGAAGGAGACTTGGCCCAGACCAGAAGAAAACATAGTCCAGAAGGAGACTTGGTCAGACCAGAAGGAAACATAGTTTAGAAGATAACTCAGTCTAGAACAGAAGACATGTTCCAGACTTGGTCCAGAACAGAAGACTTGGTCTAGACCAGAAGATAGCATGGTCCAGAACAGATCACATGGTTCAAATCAGAAGATCACATGGTTCAAATAAGAAGATCACATGTCGTTATCAGAATATCACATAGTCCAGATCAGAAGGTTACATTGTCCAGATCATGAAACATAATGGTACACATCAGATCACATGGTCCAGAATTTAAATCATGATGCAGATCAGTGAAGACTTAATTAAAAATCGAAGAAGACTTGATTGAATGTGATAGAAATTTGATCAAATTATTAAGGAGATTTGATTCAAAAATCACTGAAGACTTGAAGGAAATTCGAATGAAATCTGAAGCTAAATGATACGTTTTGAAATTAAGAGAAACATGATTGGTCAACAGAATTTTCGAATTAAATTTGAAGCTAAAAGATACATTTTGAAATTAAGAGAAACAAGATTGGTCAACATAATTTTCGAATGAAATCTGAAGCTAAAAGATACGTTTTGAAATTAAGAGAAACAGGATTGGCCAACAGAATTTTCAAAGGAAATCTGAACAAGATTTATCTCGAATTTAAGCTTGGAAAAACCCTAATTGCAGCTATAAAAGGAGGCTTCAGGAAGCAGCATTAGGCATAAAAAATACAAGAAATCAAGCTTCATATTCAACATAATCCGAGAGTTCAAAAGAGAGAATCACTTGAGTGCAAAAGCAATATTTTCTAAGTGTTTTCGAGAGAGAAAAACAATGCAACAATCAGCTTTCCAGAAGCAACTACTCAAGAGAAAAACAGTGCAGCAATCAGCTTTACAAAAGCAACTTGCCGAGTTCCAAACTCTTGTAATCAAACTCGATAGAGGTGTAGATTATTTCTTCAATTTGGGGTTTTCAGATTGGTAGGAGAAGACTTGACTTATAGGGTTAAGGTGTTGTTATCGTTCCTCAAAAGTCTAGGGTTGTCAGACTGTTTGGGAAGACTGACTTAGAGTGTCAGGTGTTGTAATTCAAAGTGTTTTGAATTAGTGGATTAAAGCTTTCAGAGTGAAGGGACTGAATGTAGCCAAGTTAATGGTGAACCAGGATAAATCGCTGTGTTCTTATGTTGTTATTATCCGCTGCTAAGTCTGATTATTTATTCATAAAATAATTCCCATCAACATGCAACAAAACAACAAAAGAATTCAAGTTTGACAAACACAATTCAACCCCTCTTCTCGTGTTTGCACTTTCAACCACCTCATTCTTTATCGGATCCGACACTTGATATTCCTATTGCTATTCGTAAAGGTATATATTGTTGGAACCAAGTTGGTTCTTACGCTCAAAGTTTTGATGTTAACAAAAGTATTTTATGAGAATAATTTATTTGACGTCGAAGAAGAATGCAAAAATCAGAGGATGACATCACCAGAGGATGACGTCACCAGAGGATGAAGTCACCAGAAGATATCACTATAGGATACCTCCAGAAGATACAGCCAGAAGATATCACCAAAGGATACCATAAGATACAAGAGGATATCACCAAAAGATATCACCAGAGGATACCTCCAGAAGATGTCACCAGAGGATACCTCCAAAAGATACAGCCAGAAGATGTCACCAGAGGATATCATTAGAAGCAAAAATTAGAGGATATCATCATAGAAGCAAATATAGAGCATATCATTAAAGGCAAGAATCAGATGCCATTATCAGAGGATACCATCCTAGGCAAACATCAGAAGAAGACATGGTCCAGATTAGAAGGAAACATGGTCCAGATCAGAAGGAAACATGGTCTAGATCAGAAGAAGACATGTTCCAGATCAGAAGAAGACACGGTTCAGATTCGAAGAAGACATTGGTCCAGATTCATAGAAGACTTGATTCGATTCAAAATTGAAAGAAGACTTGATGGAAATTTGAAGGAGATCTGATCAAAGTCTGTAGAAGATTTAATTTCAATTTGAAGAAGATTTGATTCAAAATTAAAAAGAAATAGAATCTGGTTGAAGAATTTTCAAAAGAAATATAAGCAAGATACAATTCGAAATTAAACGTTGACCAAGTGAAAGCCCATATCTCAACGATAAATAGAGGCTTCAGGCCGTAGAAGAAATCATTGAAAAACAGAAGAACTCAAGCTTAAAATCCAAATTCATCTTAGAGTTCAGAGAGAGAAACACTTGTGTGAAAGAGAAATATTTTCTAAGTGTTTTTAGAATGTGAGAGTCATTGTTACAATCAGCTTTCTAGAAGCAATAACTCATGTTCCAAAACCTTTGTATCAAACCCGATAGTGGTGTAAGTTCCTTCTTCAATCTGGGGTTGTCAGATTGTTAGGAGAAGACTTGGCTTGTAGGGTCAAGGTGGTGTAAGTTCCTTCTTCAATCTGAGGTTGTCAGATTGTTAGGAGAAGACTTGGCTTGTAGGGTCAAGGTGGTGTAAGTTCCTTCTTCAATCTGGGGTTGTCAGATTGTTAGGAGAATACTTGGCTTGTACGGTCAAGGTGTTGTTGTTCCTCAAAAGTTTGGGGCTGTCACGCTATTTGGGAAGACTGACTTGGAGGGTCAGGTGCTGTGTAATTCAAAGTGTTTGAATTAGTGGATTAAAGCCTTTTGAATGAAAGGACTGGATGTAGCCAAGTTAATGGTGAACCAGGATAAATCTATGTGTCCAAATACTTATGTTTTGATTATCCGCTGCTGCTGAGTCTGATTACTTCTTCTCGAATTAATTTATATCAACTTTCATCAAATCAGCAAAAGGAATTCAACTTTGGCAAACACAATTCAACCCAAGTTCTCGTGTTTGCACCTTCATATATCCTACTCGTAACCCATCCCCTCATTATATTGGTTTGAGTTACCATCGTCTTTCTCCTTTGCATTATACTTGTTTGTCTTCCCTGTCTTTTGTTTCTATTCCTCAATCTCCAAGTGAAGTTTTGTCCCACCCATAGTGGAGACAAACAATGATTGACGAGATGTGTGCACTTAAGAGTAGTGGTACCTGGGAATTGGTTCCTTTACCATCTGGAAAGTCTTTAGTACAATGTCATTGGCTTTATACTGTGAAAGTTGGTCTTGATGGTAAGATTGATCGTTTTTAAAGCTCGTTTGGTGGCAAAAGGGTACACTCAAATTTTTGCCTCGGTAATAGTGATACTTTCTTACATGTGGCTATGATGGCCTCTGTTAGACTACTCCTCTCTATTGCAGCCATAAGACATTGGTCTCTGCAGCAACTTGACATTAAAAATGCTTTTTTGAATGGCGACCTTGAAGAACAAGTGTATATGGAGCAACCACTTGGGTTTGTTGCTTAGGGGGAGTTCTCTACCATAGTTTGTCGACGTCACAAGCCGCTCCATGGTCTTAAACAGTCTTCTCGAGCTTGGTTTGGTAGATTTAGCACAGTAGTGCAATAATTTGGTATGATTCGAAGTGAAGCTGATCATTCTCTTTTTTATCGCCACTCAACCCAAGGGTGCATTTACTTGATTTTATATGTAGATGATATTGTCATAACTGGTAGTGATCATCAGGGCATACTCCAGTTGAAACAACATTTATGTCACCAAGGGAAATATGCCATGGATATTCTTGAAGAGACAAGTTTATTGAATGCTAAGCCGGTTGACACTCATATGGATCCAAATGTGAAACTTCTACCTAATCATGGGGAGCCACTTTCAGATTTAGGGAGATACAGAAGATTGGTTGGAAAATTAAACTACCTCACAGTCACCCGTCCAAACATTTCGTTTGCAAGCGAATTCTTAAACTCTCTTTGCCAAGAACACTGGGATGTTGTGATACAAATCTTGAAATACATTAAAGGTGCTCCAGGAAAAGGTCTAATTTATGAAAATAGAGGACATACTCAGATAATTGGTTATTCAGATGCCGATTGGGAAGGCTCACCCATTGATAGGCAATCCACTTATGGGTATTGTGTACTTGTTGGAGGAAACTTAATATCTTGGGAGAGTAAGAAACAAAGTGTAGTTGCAAGATCTAGCGCTAAAGCTGAATACAGGTATATGGCATTAGTGACTTGTGAACTCACTTGGTTGAAACAATTACTCAAAGAGCTTCAATTTGAAGAGGCAATACAAATGATATTAATCTATAATAATCAAGCAACATTGCACATTGCCTCTAATCCGGTTTTTCATGAGATGACCAAACATATTGAGATAGATTGTCACTTTGTAAGGGAGAAGATCAAATCATGCTACATCACCACTAGCTTTGTTAATTCCAATGATCAATTGACAGATGTATTCACTAAGTCACTAAGAGGTCCTCGAATCAGTTATATTTGTAACAAGCTTGGTGCATATGATTTATATGCTATAGCTTGAGGGGGAGTGTTGAAAATATATATATGATTTATTACTTATCATGTAAATAGGGATGGTATCTCCCATACTTATTTTTGTATTTGTTGCCTTGAGCCTATATAAAACCGACTCTGTTGTGTAGTTCAAACACACGGCTTCACCATATGTATCTCATTTTCTCTTATTCAACAGTAACGAATTACCAATAGTAACTTAGTATGAAATTAAGTTTGTAACAATTATGTTTTTTATTGTTAGTTTTTTAATTGTAGAGATGCATGTCTTAGTGCTTAGGGCCGAATGGCTACCTAAATAAATTGGCTATGCTATTTGACATTGTAATATTTTGGCTAAAGTGAATTGTAGTACTTCCTACTTATAGAAAAACAAATGATTTGTATTCAAAAGAAAATGTGTTGTCCATATAAAAATAGAACTGAAAGACACACATAAAAAAAAGGAAAAATAGAAGATATGTAAAATTAAATGGATAAAGAAAATGACCTAAGCATAAGCTTTGACGAAGTTTATGAAGTCGCCGAAAAGGTTACACAATCTCACATTTCCCATAGATATTTTAGGTGAGAATTGAGAAATCATATTAGATTAGAATTGCATAGATAAAAAAGAAACCCAACTGAGGAAGTCACCAAGAGATTACACAATCTCACATTTTCCATTGATACTTGGGGTTAGAATTGAGAAGCCATGAATAATTTAATGTTGTGTAAACGACAAAACTTTGTATCTAAAATATGCTCTCAAACAAAGTTTAAGAAGGATGTATTTTGTTACCAACTAATCTGAATATACAAAGTTAAAAATGGAGGAGCATTGAAAGTTGATTGAAGTGAGAAGATAGTAAAATTATTTTCATGAGGAGCTTTGATAGTGAAATTATTTTCATGAAGAACTTTTGTGTGTGAGTTCGCAACATATGTATATGATGATGAGTGAGATGCAAAAGCTAAAATGACAAATAAAAGGTGTGAGATGAATTATAGAAGTATAGGAGGAGTGCCACATAAAAATATAAGTGATTTGAAACAAATGTTATGATGTGGCACATAAGTGTGTGATGTGTCATTCAATAGAGTTTGGGGTTTGTTTTATTATATTATAATAGATTGAGCCCTAATAAAAAAATTATAATTTTAATAATTACAAAAATTGGAAAAATAAATTTTAGTCTCTGTACACATATCAATCAATCTACATGATGTTCTACCCATATCAATTTACATGATGCTTTACACATATCAAATGTACATGAGGCACATATATATTAGACTCAAATACACATTTAAGCAACACAACAACGACAATTCTAGTCATAAAATATACCGATTATAGAACCAAGCTTACATACACATACACCACAATACTCCCATACCACTACTAGAAATTTCTCTTTTAGTGACAGATTAATCGGTCACTATTGTTTCAAAATCGGTCGTTGTGACTTTTAGCGACCGAATTAGTCGCTAGTTGTTGCGGTCGCTGTGTATACATTGAATCTAAATATGTAAAAGTTTTTCCAAAATTATAGGTCAGGTCAGATCACAACGCATGGAAGGAGAAAAACTATGGAGAAATTGAGTGTGTCAAAGAAAAAATGCAGCTAAGGGTAATTACATCATTTTTTCTTTTTAGTGAGTTAAGTTCAATGTTTTTCAATTTTATGTCATTTTTTTGTCTCATAAATCATATGAGGTAAATATGAGAAATTACTATTTTTAGCTTTTTATTCTAAAACAAATATCATTCCAACAATAAAAGATGATTTTTAATTTGAAAAAAATAGATTTTTTCATAGAAAAAAAAATCTTAAACAACCACAACATTTGTTTGATGCATATCTAATTTATTTATAAGTAAAGGTAAATTTATTTTCTTTCGAAGGCAAAAAAAAAAAAGAGTTTCATTTATTAAAAGAAATTCCTAAAATTAATTCAAAACAAAATCTTTATTAAAATTTATTAATTTGAATTTCAACTTGATGATGTTCAACTGTAGATTCTATTTAAATGGTCCGATTACTGAGCGTTGGAATATTTGTCTTTCAAGTGATTTCCTATTCCCAAGATACCGTTGATATTATATATAAATGCTACTCCTAACATTTTTGGGCTCCCCCAAATAAGCAACGAATGCCAAATGATTTTCATCCTATTTCAGTCGGAACTTGATGAGTCGATAAACTTACGTATCTTTGGTTTTATTCCCAACGTATCATAAATGTTATTTATAATTGTTGTTCCCAATAAATAATGTATTGTCCATGTTATTTATAAATGTTACTCCCAATTTGCTGTTCCTTATTATCCATATTATTTATAAATGCTACTCTCAATTAAATGTTATTTAAAATTGTTGTTCCCAATAATGTATTGTCCATATTAATTATAAATGTTATTCCCAATTAAATATTATTTATAATTGCTGGTCCAATGATGTATTGTCCATATTATTTATTAATGCTACTCTGTAGTAAATGTCATTTATAATTGTTGTTCCTATATTGTTGATATTGTTGTGTTCTCAATAAGATGTTTTCGGTTGTCCCTAATAATCAAAGGATGACAAATGCTTTTCCTTGTGTGATGCTATTTTTGTCGGAATTTGATGAGTCGATACGATTACGCGTCTTGCTTTTACTCCTAATTTATAATTGATGTTACCAATAATGTGTTGTTCATATTTTTTATAAATGCTACTCACAAGTAAATGTTATTTATAATTGTTGTTCCCAATAATGTATTGTTCATATTATTTATAAATGCTACCCTCAATTTGTTGTTCCCAACAATGTATTGTCTATATGATTTATAAATGCTACTCCCAATTAAATGTTATTTATAATTGATGTTCTAAATAATGTATTGTTCATATTATTTATAAATGCTTCTCTGAAGTAAATGTTATTTATAATTGCTGATCTTGTATTGTCGATATTGCTGTGTTACCAGTAAGACGTTTTCGACTGCCCCTAATTATAAACAACGAAAGCCAAATGCTTCTACTTGAGTGATGCTATTTTAGTCGAAATTTGATGAGTCGATTCGATTACCCGTCTTGCTTTTACTCCCAACTTATAATTGGTGTTATGAATAATGTATTGTTCATATTATTTATAAATATTACTCCCAAGTAAATGTTATTTATAATTGTTGTTCACAATTATGTATTGTCCATAATATTTATAAATGCTATTCCCAATTAAATGTTATTTATAATTGTTGGTCCAATGATGTATTGTAAATATTATTTATAAATGCTACTCTGAAGTAAATGTTATTTATAATTGTTGTTCCTGTATTGTTGATATTGTTGTGTTCCCAATAAGACGTCAACGAATGCCAAATGCTTTTCCTTGTGTGATGCTATTTCAGTCTGAATTTGATGAGTCGATCCGATTACGCTGTTTGCTTTTACTCCCAATTAAAAATTGTTGTTACCAATAATGTATTGCCATATTATTTGTAAATGCTACTCTGAAGTAAATGTTATTTATAATTATTATTCTCAAATAATATATTGTCCATATTATTTATAAATGTTATTCTCAAGTAAATGTTGTTTATAATTGTTGTTCCCAATAATGTATTGTCCATATTATTTATAAGTACTCTTCCCAAATATTAACTAATTTTGAGGAATTATTCTACATATTTATCTATCTAGACATCAATTCAAAACATTTGATTTATTATATAAATAAATAAAGAATTAACTTTATTACTTTATATACACCAAACAAATAATTATATATATTTTACTCATTAGAAATGTTTGATTTTTAATATAATTACTTCTAAAATCATCATTATACACATGATTGATTGTGATTTTTGTTTTATAAAAATTGACTTTGATTTGTTGATAATATTTTCACTAGTACATAAAAATTAAACTTACATACAAAAATCACTTCATGAACTTCAATTTACATTTAACTATTGTTGGCATTGTGTAAGCTAACCCTATTTTCATAGTCTCGTTCTTTAGTCTATTAGAAATATATGATTTAATTATACAACTAAAAGAATAAAATTTATTATCTCTTATATTTTATAAATAACGTGATACTTTCCTTCTAATATTTCATATGTTTTTAATAAAAATATGATTTTATAGGTTTATTGTACTTTTTTTCTTTCTTTTTTCACTATTGTTTTATCCCTCTTTTCCTGATAGGGGAAATTTTCTTTCTTTTTTTAACTATTGTTCTATCCCTCTCTTCATGATAGGAGAATTTATCCTACAAAGTATAACTCATGTTCACTTACAAGTAATGTGCTCGAACATAACAGAAAAGTATTTAAACACAACTTGAACTTTGTAACCTAAAGCATCCCTTGTATAATAGAAAAATTACAACAACCACTCTTTTGTCAAGAGTCGTAAACACAATTGTATGAACTACATGATCAATCATTGTGTTCTCGTGTTTGTTTATTTATCGTTTTTTTTTTCTTTCAAGTTATGTTGTTTTAAGGATGATGTATAGTAACACTATTTTGTCGACTTAAATAACGTGCTATATGATACAATAATATATAATAATTAACATCCATAAAATCAGAATAAAACAACGGAAAAATTTAATTTTCAACTTCAGAAATTTTTCATATTTATAATTTAATTAATGATATATGAATAATTAATGCTTCTAGATAATTCTATATTATGAAATTGTATAATTAAAATTCTAAAACTATCCATTTATTTAATGTGTGAAAAACATTTTGGACAGCACGATTACCTGCTGTTGGTTTTCGTTTATTATTCATTAACGATGCATATGGATTAAGAAGTCATATATGAACTTAAAAAAAAATCATGAATAGAATAAACTTGAGTTTGATAATTTTTGGTCCCTTTAGGATTGATTTTTTTTTTAGGGAATCACTAAATTGCACTTTAAAATTATAGAAGACAAGTATTTCTCTTTGAAATTTAGAAATTGACAAATAACACTCTGAAATTAAAAGATGTCGGATAATATAGTGTCTCTATTAATGAAGTTGATGTGGACGTTATGTAGCAAAACAACAGTTAGCTACCCACGTAAGAGATGAATTAATTTGTCCAATTTTAGAAATATGAAGAGCTCATTTGCCCGATTTTGAAAAAAAAATGGAAACTTATTATTTTTTTTAAAATATACTAAAACCCTCATCATTGCAACTATAACATGTTCATCAATATAATTCATTCTAATTCTTTTTCCATAATTTCATATCTTCTTCATCCAAGGACCTTCATTTATATATTACATTCTAACTTTTCTTTCATTTATATATTCTTCCAAGTTCCAACAACAATTTTTCTTTCAAGGTGGATTATATAAATGAAGGTTTTTGGAAGAAGAAGATATGAAATCATGGAAGAACAAGAATGGATTATATAGATGGAGATGTTATTGTTGCAATGATGATAGAGTTTCCATTTTAAAAAAAATAAGAGTTACAATTGAGTTTTCAAAATCAGACAAATTAGTCTCTCATATTTTTATAATTGGGCAAATCAGTTCATCTCTTACGTGGCAATAAGTTGGCTAACAACTAGGTTCGCCGCGTAAACCGTTTGAAGTGACTAGAATATCACTAGAAGGGGGGTTGAATAGGGATATTTGGCGTTTAAAATTTTCTTTTAAGTTTTAAAGCTTTATCCTCTTCTAGAGGATGAAGATAAGAGGTTAGAAATTCAAGTTAAGTGAATGAACAGATTAATTGTAAAAGAGAGAGAATAATTGGAGATTGACACACACAACTTTATACTGGTTCACTCAAAAGGGTTACGTCCAGTCCTCACCCACTTGTGAGAATTCACTAAAAACAGTCAACCTCTATCAGAGGTTAGTTACAGCCTTTGTGTTTTCAAGCTTCACCAAGCTTACAATATCTTCTCACGATTTTCTACTATTTCTAAGTATAACTCACTTAGAAATTACTGTAAGTTTGAAGGTGTTTTGATGTTTCTCTTAACTAGCACTTTCTAAAAGGATGATTCAAAATCTAGTGTAATACAATAGAAAGTGTGAAGAGAGGATGAGAATGACACTTGATAGCTCTTGGCCTTTTTATCTTTGATTGCTGTAGTTGTGTGTCTAATGAAGAAGTGCATCAATCCTTTTATAGAGTTGAAGATGGACTAACAATGGTTCTTGATGCTAGATAACCGTTGGGCACAGTGATCAAAAAGGTCAAAGTCTGAATTACAAAAATACCATCCAGCTGTCTTTTGTCTTGTTTGATTGCAGGAGGATGAGAGTGTCGTTCATCCTCGTATGGCAGATGCAAGCCCTTTTTGAAGTCCGTGTCTGGGCTGTCCTTTCTCTTTCTCTTTCACCAAGGCATGCCAGGTTCCATTTTAGACTATGTTTAGTTTATCCTTTATGTGTAGGTGAAAAGGTATAGCCATTTTTATCATAAGCCTATGTATTAGAGCTAGAGGTCAGTCCTACTATATTCCAAATATCTGCGTTCATCCTCTGCCTTCCTTTGTTGCTTCAGTTGACTTGTTTGTCTTTCAAACTTTAATTACTGAATTGACTTTGCACATGGACGAAAAATACAGATAACGTGATTCTGGACAAAGTCGGTTCATCCTCTTTGAGGGGTTCATCCTCTGATCCATCCTCTTGTTTGGAACTTTGTTGAATTACAAAGTTTTTATCTTATTTGAAGAATAATCTGTTTTCTAATTATAAAACACTCAAGAGCACAGATTAGATAAAACAAGAGTCATAATCAATCAATTTTGTTATCATTAAAACCATATGAGAGAGATTTTGTCTCAACACCGTTAACGTCCATATTAACCTAATTAACATAACAAACTAAGGGAGAACCTATATTGTTCAACGCACTTCAATTTCAACTAAATTTCAGGAATAAATGTCCAACCCCTACAATTTCAAAGTTTGGTGATTTACTCAAATATTTTTATATGTACTATAGTGTTGCCTGTGTATCATATGGTTGGTTGATCAACTGAACTTTCATCACGACAATAGCTCAAAAATTGATAGCATTTTGTAAACATGTCATATAATTATCATCAGAAACTCACACACAACTATGAAAAATCAAGTTTGAATCCGATACATGATATCCAACCTAGCAATGTTGTAATGGCTAATCTCCAAATCTTCCACGGTGCATTGATGATATTATTATGAATGAAATATTTTGATTTTCTATTGAAAAAAAAGTAATGTTATTGGAACACAAAATAGAACACAAATACCCTACAAAATACAATGTGGTCATGCTTTATTTTTCATAAAATAAAATGTGAAAGTATTGTATTTGTGTCAAATTTTGTGTTTCAATAACATTACTAAAAAAAATATTTCGGTTATATTTATAAGAGATTGAGTTATAATTTTAATGACCAAATACATCAATTTTTATTATTAAATTATAACCCAATTAATTATGGACCAAAAACATTAATTTTTTTTGACTAAATTATAACTCAATTGTCTTTTATAAATAAGATCAGGACTATATTGTTTTTAATTTATTTTGTCTTTAAAGATTTATACACAAAACACTAAAAAAATTGACTAGAGATCTCTTTTCTAGCTTGAAGTTTTTTTTTATATAAATAAATGTTAATTAGTTGTTAGTTTTGTTAGTAGAGAGAGGTAAATGTTACTTTTGTACTTTGAAGTATTAGAAAATGTCGAACTAATCACATTAAACCTCATTCTAAAACTTCTTCGTGTTTAATATTTATTTTATACCTTCCATGTTCACTATGAAAATGGCTTGTTTTAGAATTAATATTTATAGAACAAGCAGTAAGTCCAAAAAAAAAAGGAGGTAAATAAATAATATATGCATTCGTTTGAGAGGAACAATAAAATAAAGTAAGTGCAAGGTTTGAACCTAGGTCAACATAAAGATAATATGATACCCTCATTTTAACTAACTTTGATGGATGAAGTTTATAACTAATTTGTTATATTCTATATTATAATTAATTTGATATTTTTTTAGGTTTTTCTGGCTCAAATTTTATTGGCCTAAACCCTATTTTGGATTGTTTGGCCTTGGGCCAATCCTAGAGTAGACATAGAAATAGAAAACAAGTAAAAAGTAGAATCATTAATTTTAATTAAGGAAGAATTAGAAAAATTTACATAAAGAGTACCCCTGAGAAAGAATAAAAAAGTAGAAAAACAAATTTTAATTGAATTTCATTGGGTTAAAGAATAAAAACTAAAATTAGGCTTATTAACTCCAAGTTGATAATCCTGTTTCTTGATATTTCCATTCAGCAGAAGAAACCATGCAAAACAAATCCATAACAAGAACTTTGTACCTTTTTTTGTAACACATTCAATTGGTTTAATATTCTCCATACTCAAATTATTTCAAGGAGTGATCAAATCTAGTAAACCGTTGAGAACAACAATGCTACAAAACTTTAGTTACCTTGGGTAGAGTTCAATATTTAAAAATCCGATCAGAGGCCGAACCAACAAGACTTCTAGGTCATGATTTAGCTGGTTCAATTCGTTCAAAATGGTTGAATAAGATGATAAATAAACGAGAAAAAAGCAAAAGGTATTAAAAAAGTAAAAAATAAAAATCGGTTTAACTAATCGTGGTTCAACTGCAATTCAACCCTAGTTGAATCAGACTACGAAACAAATAGGATCAAACCAACCAGCCAACTCATCGTTCACAATTCAACCAACTGGTAGAATTAGATATTGGGGTGAAGGAAAAGCTCTAATGTTTCTATTATAATAATCTTGCTCTCTGAATATTCAGCCATAAAAATTTGTATGATTATACAGGTGGAGGTGGCAAGTCTAGCAAAAGCCAGAAGCCAATACAATTTTCAGAATCTAACTCATCTTGGATTGCAAGGAAATGCAAACCACCAGAAGCCTTCTTAGCTGCTTCCCAAGCTTCAGCTTCTTTAGTTGAGGTAGGACTTTTCTTATAGGTTGCATATACATAACGAGTAGAAATTCCGACCGAGAGCGTCAGGTTTGCGCGAGCGGTGTCTGCTTCAATGGTACAGAGTTCCAATCCATTCATAAAAGCTGTGACAGTAAATGGACAATTACAAAAAGCATAAGTAGTTATGACATTGAGAGTGTGCCTTGAGTAAACAACTTAAGTAAGCGCTTATGTATTAGCTAATTCTATAATCAAAGGAGGAATGTGGATAAACTTTGAGTTTATCTACTAGGAAAAACACTGGTGAAACTGTCTAAGAGAACTTAAAAAGTTTATCTACTAATAAAAACACTTGTGAAACTGTCTAAGAGAACTTATGGAAACAGCCTTGTGCAAAGTTTAAAGTTGGTGCCCTATATTTTTATTACACGTTCTTTATTTATTTTATAAGTCATATAATGATAATGAATTTTATTATGTTTGATGTAATATTAATCAATTCGTTATGTTTTTTTTATACCTATTAATCAATTTATCTTGAATCTTATGCAATAAGCATGATGAGATCCCATTCAACAATTATTTTAACAAGAGATAATTTTTTTTGGAGATGAGAGTAGAGACGAACAATTGTTGGGTAAAAGAGATTTTTATGAAAATAATTTGATTTTGTTACTCTTCTTCACAAATTTGAGGGACCAATGAGTAACAAGTGTAGGAAAATTGAGAAAGACAACTTTTTTGTTTATCAGGGTGCTAAGTTTAGTATAAAGATAAAAAGATGACCTATCACTTTTTGTGCATATTCAACCATAAGGATTCAACAATTTAAAATTTTGGGAGTTTAAGAAGAAAAAACATGGAACCACTCAAACTTTGTCATTTTTTTTACTATATAATACTTTATACTACAATTTGTTTTTGCTTTATAATTTTTTTATATTGTAAAATTTTTTTAGGTGCCCCTGAAAACTTGGGCCCTGCGTGGTTTCACACCCTAAACATGGGGTCAGCACTGCTTTATAGGTGAGTTTATGAAAACAGTTTGACTTTATTTTATCTATTGCGGTAGAAATAGCTTATGCATAAGCACTTATACAACAAATACTTATGCTATAAACACTTAATTAAGCTATTTATCCAAACATAACCAAATTATAAGTTATTTTAGAGAGTTTATTGAAAGAAGCTAAAAAACAATTTATGAACACATCATAAGCTATTTTCATAAGTTCTATAAACCACTTGCACAAGTGTTTGCTTATGTCATAAGATAAACCAATAAAAGCTGTAAATAAGCTCATCCGAACACACACAAATTACATAACAGCTTTTCAGCATGAAAATAACCAAAAACCTACAGCTACAATGCTCAAAAGAAACCAGGCATTTGGATCTTTTTGTCAATAGTGACATACAAATTTACAGAATTTTAGTGAGATAATTGACCAAAATATGGTCTGAATTCTATTTTTTTAAGGAAAAAATTATAGTACAAAAACATCACATGGTAGAATTGGAAAATTTAGTCTGAATTCTAATTACTTTGTACACGAGCGACATAATTTTGCTTCTAGCAAATTGTTTTATTGGATTTGTAAAATTAGATGTACTCTAGTAAATTAAAATGCATGATATAGATATTTTCAGTTCTGTGCTGCATACTGTTTGAGCTCAAGATAGATTTTAATTCTTTAACTAATTTGTTGAATGACTATGGTATGGACCTATCTATATACATTTGTAACTAGAGTAGAGGAAATACTACTTCTGTCTGACAACATATGTTATTAACTCCTATCATTTTTAAACCCAGGTAGTTTTTAATATACGGCCACTATAAAAAGTTTTACGTTATCAACAAATCATTATCAATCATATTTGTGACTATAGAATTAATTGTGATTAAATTCAAACGTTTTTTATGATTTGACAATGTAAAAATTTTTACACTGACGGCATATATGAATTAAATTCACACACACACATATATATAAGGAAAACATGAAAACTGAAGTTCTTTACCTGATAATATTTTAGCACGAGAAGATGCAACAGCGAGTCCTGGGATCAACGTCTTGTCATCGATTTCAATACCCAATAAATCAAGATCTAGCCCAGAACCATATCCAAATCTGTCCTCCGAGGCCGAGGCCTCCTCTCTAACAGCTTTAAAATAGGTTATAGAAAGTAAGACATGTATCTTAGAAAAAACTATTTAAAGTATTAACATACATAAGAGGAAAAGAAATGATCATAAAAATGAAAAGAACATGTGCATGAGACCCTGTATACATGGAAGAAGCTGAATGCCTCTACTCCAGAAAAACATGTGACTGCTGCGTATATTAGTTTTGTTAATTGCAGATCGCAGAAAATAATAGTCAATTCAAATTTCACTATGCTATAGTGCTACTATAACTGCTATTCTGACAAGATTTTGAAATAAATTGTGTATCATAGATAGAACAATAATGGTTTGTTAGAATTAAGTTGTGCTATAGCGCTACTATAGCTGCTATTTATCAACGCTGACTTGTATACATGAAAAACCATGTCATGAAATTGTGAAACAAATGACATAAAAGCTACTGATGACTCTATACCTGAGTAAGGTAACTGAACAAATGCCCATCTTTCCCCAAAAAGATCATCTGGAAGTTTCGTGGGGAAGGGGTTGTCTAACGGCAAAAGAGGCTTAGATCCCTTTTGAAATCCAGGATGCATCATATATACAGTTTCATAGCGTTCCTCTAGCCATAGAAGTAATGACAAACACTGAAAAGAACCAAATGAAGCACATAAAATACACAACGATACGCCTCTGAAAAGGAAAATATAGTCGCGAAAAGATTTCCAATTTTCAATAATTTACTTTTTGTGCAACACATGCCTCTTAAAACATTTAAATGATTAGACAAATATTTTTATTACTTCATATTGTTAAATTTGAATTTCCTGAACCACTCTGGTCTTTATACATGCAAAATCAAATGACCCTTGTGCAGTTTAGTTTTCTTTTGCCTATAACCCTCCTGCTCCTAGGGAAAAGCGGCTCCATTAATATGGTGTTTGGCTGGGAGGTGAAGTCTAACTAAAGGTTGTTCCAGCCAAGGTTTAAACTTGAGTGCTTCTGATTGATTCGTCTTAACTGAAGTTCGTTAACCACTTGAACCCAACCACTTGGATTGTGTAATTTAGTTTGACAAAGCAACTATAATTTCTAGTCTAAAGTATAAAAAAGCAACAACCTTGATGAGTATGCTTTCCAATCTTTCATTTGGATGAAACATTAACAAATATAATACATGAATTCAAATGTAAAATAACCGATGTCAACAAAATGAGGCACATGTGGATCTTCTTTGTTAACAATTGGCATAGTCCCCTCTTGACAGTGTTGTCAATTTTCCACATCATGAGATACTGCAGTTGAGTATCTATTCCTTAAACTTTTTTCTTTTCTTGTTAAAGTGATTAAATTGAATATTTATCAACTCTTTCCCTTTCATAAGTTAATTAGAGTTAGAGGTCATAGACACATTCCATGAATCAGTACATTACATATGAAACCTATTACTGGAACCTTAACCCTAATGGACAAGTTAAGCTTTTTGATCCAATATTTGTCAGCCACATTACAAGACCACTTTTAGATTCAGCAAACTAACTCGTTTCTATGAGCAAGAAAACCTATATAGTTTTCTGCTGAGCAATGAAATTTCACATCAACCACGAAAAAAGAAATCGAACTCACCCGTTTACTGGGAAGAGCTCTTATGCCAAGCTCCTTACATGCTTTTGTAATAATTGTCTGCATCTGTGACCTACAAAGCAACAAAAGTAAACTTTATCAAAATTCCTTACTTTAACATGAACACTAAATAAAACAATGTCTTAAAGCAGAATTTAGTAGAAAAACTATAACAAGATGCATCATAACATATAAGTTCTGTTTTATGTTTAATGCATGTAAAAAGTAAACTGGAACTGGATAAAAAGTAAAAATAAAATGGTATATTTTGGTTCCATGAAAAAGGATGAAACCAGAATGAGCAGAATAAAACAAAATAACTTGTTCACTCTCATTCTACCCTTGTGACAACTGTTATAAGTTTTAAAGACACCACACATGAAAATGCCTTTTCATAAGAACCTAAAAACATAAAAATAAAAGAATAATTCTTATTCAAACTGGATTAAATTGCTTTCTGACAATATTCTTAGATTTTAGAACTGGCTCAATCTCACAAACCCGACTTGTAAGATAAGAATTGCACAAAATTTATAAACTCTAATTAGGCTACATAACTAATCAACACGGGACTTGTGGTTTTATTCGATAAATAAGTAGGCAGACATTTGAGCAGAGCAGAGCAGAGTATTTAAACACAACTTGAACTCTGAAACCTTAAGCATTGCATAATAGAAAAATTACAACAAACAACACTCTTATGGCAAGAGGTGTAGACACAATTGGTTGAACTACATGATCAATTGTTGTGTTCTTGTTTGCATTTATCATCTATTTTCTTTAAAGTTGGATGTGTTGATTATCAATAATGTATGGTGACGAGCACACAACACATGTAACAAAATAAGTAACTAGCAGTTAGTTCATGTTTGGTTTCACTTTTTTAGGAGTCAAAACCAATTCTAGAGGTGTAAAATGGATTTTGGCATGTTCGGGTGCTATTGAGTAGAATTTATTTTACCTCCAGAATTGATTCTAACTTGAAGCTATGATTTGTAGCTTTTGAATTCAAACATGATTTTTATACTGAAATTTATTATTCAACTCACTTTTACCTGAATATATCTAAAGATAAAACTTTGCATTCAACTCACTTTTAGCTAAAATCAATTTAAGCCACCCCAAAACTAAACACACACATAAATTAAGTAACAGAAACAAATTAAAAGTGTCATAGTTGAAACTAAATGAGTCATATAGTTAATGAAATTTACCTAAAGAAGCGAATGTTTCTAGGTATTGGAAGATCCAAGTCATCACAAATAGCAACAATAGAATCTTTAAGAGTGATACTATTAATAACATTATTTGGAAAATACTTAGTATATTGAAGTGACAAAGACTTGTCACAAACAACAAGCTCCCAAATTTTCTTCCCTCTAGCATCAAGAATAGGTCTAGAACAAAAATCCAACTCCCAGCTTAACAAGGTGTCAGGATCAGCTTCTGGATCAAGATAACAGGTTTCAGCAGTTGGGTCATCTTTTTCTTCTTCAACTTCTTTCTGGGTTGTTGCTGCTGGACTTTCTGATATAGAACATGGTTGGAATTGAAGGGAGTGTTTTTTGGAAACGGTGAAAAATGGGATTTTGATGGTGGGTTTTGAAGAGGAAAGTTTGGGGATGGTGGTGTTGGTGTATTTGAAAGTTGGGGTTTTGAATTTGGTCGAGTTGAAGCTTAGAGTAGCCATGGTTATTATGGTTTATGGTTATGGCTATGTTTGGTGTAACTGATTTGTGTGTGTGTGTTTGGGTGAGGTAGTTATCCACTGCCACATGTTGTGTTTTTTGTGGGTCAAAATATGTGTAGTGAATCTGTTTATTCAATTGGATCGGATTTGTTTCAATAGGTTGTTTATGTTAATTATAAATTAGTTAGATTAGTTATAAGTTACTTAGATTAGTTGGAAGTTGGATGTAATAATTACTTTGTGATTTATATATAGCTATTGTAATTAACATTTTTTTGTTATTTTTTCAATATAATTTTATTTTAACTTATTTCTTTTTCATGTTTAATATCAATATTTTATCGTATTCTATTATTTTTTTCATTGAATTAATTTTATAGAAAATTTAACAAATGACTTTGAGTCACTTGTTAAGAAATTATAAATAAAAATATAATCTTGAAAGTAGTGCATTCAATGGAATTTGTATTTAAATATTCTCTTCTTTTTTTTTTTAATATGTCCCAGTTTGAAAAAAAATGTTCAGAAGCTCTACTTTTTGGGCTCAATTGCTCGTCGCAACCTGGGCCTGTGATGATTTAAAGGGGTTTTTTTTCAGCCAGTTGATCATCGCACCTCCAAGATGCGATGATGTACCCCCGTTTTTTTTTTGCTCATCGCACCCTGGGGGTGCGATGATCTACACCTTTTTTTTTAATTTAATAATTAAATATAATTATAATAAATTATAATTACTTAAAATAATTAATAAACCATAAACCCTAAACCCCAAACCCTAAACCCTAAATTTTTTTTTAATTTAATAATTAAAAATAATTATAATAAATTATAAATATTTAAAATAATTCATAAACCCTAAACCCTAAACCCTAATTTTTTTTTATTAATTTAATAATTAAAAATAATTATAATAAATTATAAATATTTAAAATAATTAAAAAACCCTAAACCCAAATAAAAAAAATAAAAAACATTCATAAATAACAATAATAATATTAATAATTTTAATAATATTAATAATTACATATTAAATAATAATAATAATAATAAAATTAAAATAAATTAATATTTAGTTAGGATAAAAAAAAATTGTAATAATAATAAACATAACAACAAAATAAAATTATAAACATAATTAATTATTTCCATCTAAATTATAATAATAAATTATATTAATAAATTTAAAAAAAATACATTAAATTGAAATGAAAAAAATACATCAAATTGAAAGAAAAAACTACATCAATTTGCAATTAATTATTTCCATCTAAATGTCCTCCGGTTCCACATCTACGTGGTCGTCGAACTCGTCTAGCCCTTTGTACGAGTTCAGGTTGTTGTGGTTGATCCTCATTTTGATCATTATCTTCGTTATAAGATGTATGCGGATTAAAATCACTACCACCTGCCTCCGTATAATTTTGTGTATCGATGTTATACATCGAATCAAAAACAGCATAAGCCGACTCAGGTGTTGTGCAATGAGTACCAAACAAATTATAGAAAATTCTACTATCTATCGGATGAACAGGTGTTGGCAATGTTGGCACTGAAAGAACGTAGTCCTGAGTCGGTATATATGTAGATTCGTGTAGATGTGTTGGTGACGATAAAGATGGTATTTGGTGCATGGTATGTTTTTGTGGCATTGATTGAGGGGTTGAGTGAACATCAGAATACATTGAAGGTTGCAAACGTGGATCACGCAGATATCTTTCCACATATATATATAATTTGGTGTGATTTCTGAACCAATTCATATATTCGTTACTGTGGCATAAAAAACCTTCTATGAATTGACCGTGCAGTACGTAATTCTGACGTTCATTCCAATGTTGAATCTCATCTTTCCAAACCCTCCAATTTTCATCAATGTCACGCCTCATGTCGACCTCATGGTACATTTTCATGTCCTCTGGTGGTTGCGAAATTGGTTGATGGAAGCCAAACTGAAGTGCGACTCTATCTACATGATGTTTTTCAACAATATGATAACAATGTAGATAGGTACATGCCATCCAAGTATTCATCTCTTGTTCGGGTACCTCGTGTTGGAACCGAGATACGGCCTCCACCGAAACTGATATGTTAAAAATATGCTAAGTAAATATTAAGATATATAAAAACATATAATTAAAAAAGTTCAACTAAATGTGAATGAATATTAATATTACTTCATGAACCACCATGTGATCGATTGTATTCCGGTAGCCTTCTATGTCGTTATGAGGAACACTACTAAATTTTAGACCACCGGAATTAAATCTGTCGAATATATCAAACATAAAAAATATAATAATATTAGTAATATGGTAAGTGGTTAGTTTTAAAAAAAGAAAAATATATAAAAATTAATTTCAATAGTTACCTTTGTGCAAGTGGAAATATCCATGCATTGTGTGATTCTGGAGCGACACAAGACAAACGATACCATGCCCAATTTTGTAACAACAGAGCACATCCTCCAATAGACTTGACGTCGGGTTTCGTAGCAACGCATAATTCTTTATACAGCGTAGCTAAAACTGCCGAACTCTAACTATATTGGGATGCTTTATTTAAATCTCCTACTAGGGAAAGATATTTTAAATGTACACGGTTGTTGGATTTGTCCGCATCAACAATCCACCAATCATACATAGAATGTATGCCCGACACGATGCTTGTTTTTGTACTTCGGATGCATCTTCACCAACACCGTCAAATGTATCTTTAAGCCATTTTAATTTAATAAAATTACCTGTGGTTGCCCCCTCAGGTGGGATAACTCCTAAATATTCTTCACAGACACTTCTAACATTCACAAAATTTGAACCAGAAACTGGAATACCAGAAACATTTAATCCTAAAAGGTAATACACGTCTTCTAAAGTTATCGTGCACTCACCTATTGGGAGATAAAATGTATGAGTTTCTGGTCTCCATCTTTCAACCATCGCGGTAATTAGGCTGACATTTATTTTATAGTTTCCAAGTTTGATCACTTCACCAAATCCCGCCTGTTGCAAATATGGTAATATCGCCGCATTTGGTTTTTTGTTCACGTGACCATGACATTTCAACTTGTCCGTGGATGGTATCTGTAAATAAAAAATATGAAAATAATATTATGAATATAATAAAAATAATATTATGAACGTAATGAAAATAATTTAATAATATATTATTATAATATCATCAGAAATTAATATTAATAATAAAGGATATTGGCCAGAATATCAAGGTGTTAAGGTATGTCACAATCCTCTCATGCGAAGAGTCAAGAAAGGTCGCCCAAAAAGCAAACGCATTAGAACAGAAATGAACACTAGAGAAAGAGTGTCAAGAAAGTGCGGATTATGTCGGGTCTCTGGTCATACTAGAAAACATTATCCAAACGCTGCCGGCACATCTACTCAAATTTGATGTATTTTTTTCATTTATTAATATAATTTATTATTATTATTGTTATTATTATGTTTATAATTTTATTTTTTTGTTATGTTTATTATTATTACAAATTTTTTTATCCTAAATATTAATTTATTTTAATTTTTTTATTATGTTTACTATTATTATAATTTTCTTTATTTATTTATTATTATTATTATTTAATCTGTAATTATTAATATTATTAACATTATTAACATTATTATTATTATTTATGAAAGTTTTTTTATATTTTTTATTTCATTTTATGGTTTAGGGTTTAGGGTATTTTAATTATTTTATATATTTATAATTTATTATAATTATTTGTAATTATTAAATTAATAAAAAAAATTAGGGTTTAGGGTTTAGGATTTATGGTTTATTAATTATTTTAAATATTTATAATTTATTATAATTATTTTTAATTATTAAATTAAAAAAATTAGGGTTTAGGGTTTATGTGTTTAGGGTTTATTAATTATTTTAAATATTTATAATTTATTATAATTATTTTTAATTATTAAATTAAAAAAATTTAGGGTTTAGTGTTTAGGATTTGGGGTTTAGAGTTTGGGGTTACGGGTTTAGGGTTTGGGGTTTATTAATTATTTTAAATATTTATAATTTATTATAATTATGTTTAATTATTAAATTAAACAAAAAATAGGGGGTGTAGATCATCGCACCCCCAGGGTGCGATGAGCAAAAAAAACGGAGGTAGATCATCGTATCCTGGGGGTGCGATGAGCTACTGTTTGAAAAAAGAACCCCTTCAGGTCGTCGCAGGCCCAGGTTGCGACGAGCAACTGGGCCCAAAAAGTAAGACATTCGGGACATTTTTTTTCAAACTGGGGCATATTGAGAAAAAAAAAGAGAATATTTAAATACAAATTCCGTATTCAACATTTTAAAATATTAAAAATTGATATTTTTCATGTAAAGCTTACGTTTTATTTTTTTATAGATTTATTAACCCATGTCCTTAGACAAGACTCTTTTTTCTAATACAACTCGTGATTGTTCACCCAACCTCTTTCAAAAGATGATTGTTATTGGAAGCTAGCTTCCGGGAGTGTTATTTATTTGAAAATAGACCATATGAAATGTACTTCTCGTAATGTATTTGATATTTTATGAGCAAGTTGGAGAGTTAGATGGACAATCGTCTACAATTCTATGGATTAATCCTCGTTTGTTTGGATAAAACTAGAATATAATTTAGGTGTTGCGCAAATATAATTTGTAAACTTTACTTTTAACGTGATTTTTTAAAAAAGTTTGAAATTCATATTTATAGTGTATAAATGTATTAATCTGACTAAAAAAAGTTTCAATATTGATAAAATTTTAAGTTTATGAATAATTGATTTTGTAAAAAAAGGAAAAAGTTGATAAAATCAATTGAAAAGTTTGTAATAAAATATGATTGATTTTCACTCTAAAATATATGCTAAAATATGTATTTTATTTTGCTTTAAACATTCGATCATTATAATTGTTTCCTTTCTATAAAAAAATAGAATATATGTTTTGTAAGCATTGATTTTTATTTATATTTGTAAGCATTGGTTTTTATATGATCATTATTTTTAATTTACTTTTTATCTTGAATGTACTATATTATTTCTTCTTTTTGTTTTGACTACTTGTTGGAAATGAGGAAAATTGAGCTAGTTTGTGAATTGAAAAATTAGAAGTCCCACATAGGAGGGATTACACATTCTAGTAGTGTTTATAAGGTGGAGGTATGACACTTGCAATGTGCCCCAAGGGGTACCTCAATTTTGTGAAGGGGCGAGAATGCATGCAAAATAAATCACCACACGTGCGCGCATGGGCATGGGCTTGGGCTTGAGTGGTGAATTATTATTTTTTAGTATAAAGAAAATTATTATTAATATTTTATGAAAAAAGGAATGCTTGCGTTTTTACTTAATTGGCCCTCCACTGAGTCAACACTTTATTTCTGATCTAGTTATTCATTCCCTGTATTTCGCGCAGTTCAGTTTTGGTTCCTGGTTGTTTTGTGGCCAAGTACTGGGTCAAAACCCTGAAAATTTCGGAGTCAACTTAACCTAGAAAAATGAGGCACGATTTTAGTGTGAGCCTGGTCTGATGGATCCCGAAATCCCTCAGATCTAGTAGCAAATCTCCTCTATAAATAGAGAGTTCTGCTCAATTGTAAATAATATCAAAAGCTCTCCATTCTTACTTCTCCTTTTTCTTTCTTTCGAGTAGTCTTAGTACCATATTACGAGTGACAACCATTAGACTGCCATACTAATGGTGTAATTCTAGAACGGTTTTTCACGGTGCAGTGAAACTCCAATACAGAGTAACTGAGTTGTTTTATCCTGGGGACAGTGTGGTTGATAGTCTGCCTTGCATAATTTGGGCAGTGCCGCGAAACGTCTTAAAGAGAGCGACCTAGTCCGCGACTCAACCAAGTAATATTTTCGGTGGCATAAATTGTTTTTAAAACTGTTTTTCAAACTCGAAACAACACTAACTAAATATACTATATTATTTCTTATATCTTATGTTTAGTTTCTCATTTCTACTTAACTTTTGAATAATTATTTCTTAATTAGAGGTGTCATATTACACATTTCTTTAAAAAATACTGTGATTGTATTTTTTTAAAAAAATATTTATAATAAACAAATTAAAAAGATTATTTTTTAAGACAAAGCACAATAATATTCTGAATGATAAGGTGTGACTACCCTTAATATAGATTTTTTACCTACTAAAAAATTGTCCGTAGAATTACATTTTCAATGGCGGTGACTATTTTCATATTAAATCCAAAGTTATCCAACCACTCCAGAAACATTTCGTAAAAAAAATAAAAGCAACACAAAATAACTTAGTAGTAAAATGAGAAAAGTATACTCAATAACCCAATAATGATTGAATCATAAATAAAACCCAATCAATAGTCAACAGTGTGCCCATTTTGTCAAAAAACAAAAGTGCCCAAAGGGAAGTCACTGTGTAGAAGGGTATCAAATTGTAGTTTCACAAACATAATATATAATTAAAAAAAAGTGTTAAAAATTAAATATTTTTAGTATTTTATATATTAAAAAATAAACTATATGATTAAGAAAAAAGATATGTTATTGATTGGGTCTATACCGTGTCTTTTTTCTTTTTAAATAAATGTGTGAGTGGTTTTATAAATTTTTTTTTTTAATCTTAGAAGTAGGGGTGTATATGGCTACGAGTAAATCCGTAAATTCAGTCACTCAATTCAATCTAACCTACGTTTTGATCTAATCCATTTAAATTCGGGTCTAACCCAAACGAACAAATTGAAACTCAATTATGTTCGGTTCGGGTAATCGGAATTAACTTTTTGAACCCTTAAACCCAATCCATTGACGAGACATATATATTTTTATTATTTTTTATTATTGACGTATAGTTAAAATTAAGTTGTTGGACTATGATTGAAAATTTGTTGCTAATTTAATTAATTAAGTGTTTTCTTGTGTTTGCGTATGTATTTTAATTATTAAATAATATATTGCAATATAATTTTATTATTTTTTAGATTTTTAAGTATTTAAATTTAATTATATTTTTTTTAAATAAAATAAAAATATTTTTTTATTACCCGTGAACCCAACACAATCCAACCCGCTCATAATCGGGTTGGTTTGGTTCGGGTTTGATGGAAAAATCATTGGTTGAGAAGTTCAACCCAACCCAAATAAAATTTATCGGTTCATGTATCGAATTGGCAAAAACGACTCAACCCAACCCATGTACACCTCTACTTAGAAGAGATGGTAAATTCCACCATAATTAACTCACATAACAAGACAAGACGTTCAACCTAACAATCTCGACATTTGTTACTTGAGCTAGGGCTAGGGACGTTTCTATAATAGTCTTTAAATGTATTAAAATTATAAAAACAAACTTAAATATATCTTTTATTAGTCATATTGGTCTTTAAGTGTATCTTTAGATAATTAATTTAGTTTTATATTTTGTTAGTCATTTTAGTCTATAACATTACTAACAAAAGAGAGACATTTAAAAATGTGTTTGTAATTTTGATAAATTCAAATACTATAACATTACATGTGACAACATTTAAAAGAGATATATGATGTCTACACTACTCAAAAATTTTGGATCCGTCTCTTACCGTGGACCCATAATTTTAGGGTTTATATTAGGGGCTTCCTAACATTTTTATCTCTATAAAAAATGTTTTTTGTAGAGTATTTATAATAAGCAAATTCAAAATACTAGTTTTTAGGACAAAAACAAAAATTAATGTTGATAATAATAAAGCACGACTACTTGAATTTGATTATTTTTGTTGTCTAGTGAAATTATACTCTAATTTATCTTTCATTGGAGAAATAAAATTTATGTACCTGAACACTTATAGCATAAAAATATAAGTATTTTGTATATTACTTTGAAAATATTTAATATATAATTTAACGTTTTTATTTTTACACAAAATATCTTTTGCTGTTTTTTTATTTTGGCAAAGGCTTGCTATTTTTAATCGATTTGTTTGTTTCAAAAAATTTCATTTTAATTAAACCGCATTAGATAATTTGGATTGTTTGTGCATAAGGTTTGATTATTGATTTTTAAGATATGATTATATTTTTATATATTTTGCGATAATTTAATGGTTGCTACATTTTAACTTTTTAATTATTAAAATATTATGATATATTTTTTAATGGTAGTTATATTTTTTATTATTATTTTTTTAATAATAGAGATATAAACAAAAAAGTAGTAGAATGAGGAATAAATAATCATGAATTTTAGAGGTGCCACATTATATTATTAAATAACGTAGAATAATTAGTGTTACATAGTATATAAGAATGTGATATGTCAATATAATGATATAGGAGTTTGTTATGATATTGAAAAATCTAGATTTAGATTCGCGCGTTGTGCAGCTGTTTATGGATAAACATATAACTTTACCAATTTTTTCCACAAATATTTAAAATTAAGTATATAAAAAATACTTTTAGAGTGTGTTTGAATGAATTTTTATTGTTGTTGAAGTAATGTAATTTTAGAGCATAATTCAAATTCGTCTATGTAAATTCAAATTTTGGATGATAAATTTGAAAAGTTTTTAAAATAAAGAGATTTTATGAAATGTTTTGTCAAAGCTAAATTTAGAGAATTTCAAATACTACCTTAAAGTTAAGAGTTTGAAATTCCTTCTAAACTTTATACAATGTTGACAAAGACTTAAAATGAGCTAATTAAGAGGAAAAATAAAGAATATATCAAGTCAAGACTTTATAATAGTTTTAATTTTATTTGTATTTAATTTGAATTGTAATAATTTTAGTTAAGTGGTGTAAGGTCTACATAATTGTGTTTTGGCCCATTTTAGGAATAGAGTAAATCCTTCTTTAAAACCCTTAAGAGTCTCATTTTGGAATACACCACTTATTTTCAATAAGTGGTACTCCTTGATTTTTTTTTCTTCTTTTGTTTCATTTTTACTTTTTGCAAAATGCCTTTTTTTTAATAAGTGCTAATGTGCAGAATTACTTTTTTTTTCTTCAGAACTTATCTTTTCAGATTTTTCTTTGCATATTTGAATTTCTTTCATTTTTCTAATTGATTTAGGATTTTGAATTTCTAGAATCGGACATGTATCGATAAAATAACATAAAAAACAAATTTGTAAATTAAATTTTGGATCAAACAATTGCAAGTGAAGAAGATTATGAAACTGAACCCAAATTTTTCTCTCTCAAAAACAGCAACTAAGGACTCAAAATTTCACCAAAATAACAACAACTAATCATCAAACTAAACATTCTCACACATATTATAACATTTGTAAATAACTAACATATTAAGATTACACCAAAACAAATATCAAATTTCAATAAATTAACCGAAAATTTCAAATTTTCCAAGAACATCAAAAACATAAAAACAGGAATTAAGAACAAATATTACCACTTGGTGACAAGCTCTAAATACCAAATGATGTGTGGATTTGAGTGCTTCCGTGTGAGATTGAACAATGTTAACGCTACCACCAGAATAAAATGGAAATTGTGAAAAACCACCAAATCTGCCAAGTAGGTGAATCACAACTCTACTTTTTTCATTCAACAATCCAACATATTCATTTTTAATATAAGGAGTTTTCAAGATAGAGATAAAATCGTACCTCTTGAAATTGACATTAAATACCAATGCACCTTCCTCGGATTGGAATTGGTGACAAATAAGAAGTTACTTTGTATTTCCAAAGGCTTCAAAGCAAGTAGAGTCTCATGGACATTTCTTTCATCATAAATCAATGAAGGTTCTTTTTGAAACAAGACAAGTCCCTCAAACAAATTAGGAGTATCATATAGAAGTTTAAAAGATTTGCCAATAACTGAAGTAGTAAGGAGATGTGTAGTAGTGCAACTATCAACTGATTCCACATACAGACATTTACACTTCATAGAAAACTCAAAATACTAACTAAGTAAACATAGAAAACTCAAAATAGGAGAATTTGACTTTAAGTAAACATGTTAAAATCAATAATTTATTAAACTATAAAAAAAGTTGATAAAATGAAATTAAATGTCACAATTAATACCTGTACGAAATGAATGTTCTTAACAAATGCAATAACAATCATACGATGATCTGACATGGATGATGGTGGTGGACTTCTAAGTGGAAAAAATATTTGTGATCGGTTAAGTGATATTGCGACGAAAACCAAGTTAAATTTCGAAGCAATCACATATCCCATATATGGAAGTGTCATCCAATTATCCATAATTGCAACTTGTTCAACATATACACTATGTATAAGTTTTTGAACAAAATTTGTTCCACCATATATTATCTCATAAAGAGACATGAACTCTTGAAGCTCTACCACACACTGTTGACGAATAAATGCCCAAGAGTTCTCATCCATTCCAAGTAAACCTACAACTGCACGATATCCACAATTACCATCTTTGCCGACATCAATAATGTCATCTATGAATTTATGAATTTCAACAGGCAACCAATTGTTGAAGAGAAGAACTCTTGGTTGATGAACCTTGCTGACTAATGGTCCAGGTGTGAGCTTTTTGACTAATGATCGAGGTTGTTGTACTTTACTAGATGTTATAGTGCTACATGCATTTGTGCCAGTGCATTGAACACTTGCATCCACATACTCCCACCAAGATGGATCACGCTTAGTTGATTTATCTCGTTTTGACACCTTACTTTTGCCTTTTTTTGGTACGCCCTTTGTTTTAACCTTGTCAACAGGTGGACACATCGATGTAGTGGATTGATACGCGATCTCTCGTAATTTACCTTTAAGTGCAATTTTGCCAAGTACATCAAGTTCATCAAACTTTTTTACTATCACATATATTTCATGTTTCACAGATAACTCTGAAAGTTTAGTCGATCCATCATCATGAAAAGTTAATTTACTCCACAAAACATGAATAGCGTCTAACGGAATGGAAACACAATCATCTTGAATAGAGGGACTTAGACATTATTTGCACCTGCTTCTTTTTTGGAAACACAGTCATCTTGCATTTCGCTTGGGACATTTTTTTTATATATGAAATAAGCATAATAAATTGACTACTTTTGGATTGAATTGCGTTCATCAAAGCATTGTCTCTATTAGTAACAATGACTTGAACTTCACCACTTGCAATCTGTTCTTTCATCATTTGTAGTGCCCATGCAAAATTATCATCACGGTCAGACTATAGATATGCAAATCCCATGGAAAATGTCATTTCAGTAGATGTAACACCAATAATCTCAAGTAATGGCATTCGATACCTACATGTCTTGTATGTGTTATCCATAATCAATACTATGTGAAAATTATATACAAGAGTTATAAAGTCTGGATGGGCCCAAAATATGTCCCTTAACTCATCTGAACCCTTTACCTTCCTATATCGATAGATGTATTTATCGCGTTCCATCAATGTCAAAAGATGTTGCATTTTTGTTCTATTACCTCTAAGTGATGAACGATATGTTTGACGTGCATTGTAAACTTGTTTTATTGTCGTCAAATTTTCAACATTACAATCTTTTAGTGTCATCAATATGTTTCTTTATTTTACCATGTTCTTCGTCATATCACCAAGTACATTTTTCTCTTCACAAGACAATCAGCCTAAGAAAGAATGACCATTCAGTTTTTTTGGCTAATTTGTGGTTATGGAGACCAAATATTACATGCAAATACCATCTGTCACCAACACACATTCATGATATGATAAGGACCTCAAGAGTATGAAATTGACACATATTTTAATAAATTAAGATGAACTTTATTTATTTTAATTTGGTTTGTAATAATTCTTAGTTTTCTTTGATTTGGAATTGTAATAGTTTTATTATAGATTTAGTTTATGTTATGTGTAAGTGAAGATACTTTACTTCCTTACATTTAGTTTATTTTAGAAAAAATATGATTAAAGTCCAATATGGACCTAGAGAATGGTGTCACTTATGATCCATTTAGGTTTAGAGATAGTTTTACTATAAAAATGCATTTGTAACCTCATTGAGGGAGATTTTGAACATTATTTTTGTGAGGCTTTGCTCTCTAGAGTTCTTGAAAGAATTCACTTTGAACTTATCAAGGTTGTTAATCCTTGTGGCATTCTTTTGGCTTATCAATCCTTAGATTGTGGCGCCATTCTATTCTTGGTTCTTTTGCTAAATAATAATTTTGAATTTTCTTTACATCAAACCCTAGTATACAAATTCTACCAAGTTTCATGTTCAGTAACCTGTGATCATATATCGAGTTCTACATACTTTTTTTCGGTGATTCAACAGCCTAACTTGCGTTTCAGAACGTCATCTTTCACCTCATTTTGGAATCGTCTGATTCTGACTTTCAGAGCTCTAGTTATTGCGTTCTTCAGCAAAACGTGTTTTTGGCTCAAATTTGTAAGTTTTCTACCTAGAATGATCCTTAAAGTGATTCATGACAAACATGATCATATCATTTGGTACCAGAGCTTGTCTCTAGGTTTGGAATTGAGTAAAATTCTGTTTATGCATTTTTATTGTTTTTTTTGAAACATAAATTTCTAGTTGTGTTTCTTTTGTTTGAATTGTCGTCCTTAGTTAATTTGTGTGTTGCTGCTACTTAAAAATAAGATACAAAAGTATACCCAAAAAAAGTAGTGCACACTACCTGTTTGACAAAATTCCTAAAAGTAATATTTTTTTTCAATCACATTGCTATTGCTTTGTGTTACGTTAAGTTCTTCGTACCAATTTTTTTTTGGTTCAAAATATTGAGGTTCTTGCTGATTCAATTAAGAACTTGAAGAGAGCAATTGAGTTGAAAAAGAAAAGATGGATTCATTATTGAAAAAGCTGAAATTGAGTGAAACACGAGTGACAAATTCAAGAGTGTAAACACGTGAGCTGTGTGGTGAGGTTCTGTTCTTTCACTTTTGTTTGTTTTCTTTTTGTTTAATATATGGCAGGAGTAGGTGGTGATGATAGCCCTCCTCGTTGGGGAAACAACATATTGTTAGTGGATGCTATAATTGCTCAAATGCAAAAGATGTTGAGGGAGCATACTGAAGATTTACATGTAGGAACTGAGCAGTTAGAGGATCAAGAAAATCATGGTGATGATATGAGGTATGCAAAAGAGAAAATACATGTAGAATATAAAAATGAGGATCAAGAAAAGAGAAGTATATCATATCATCAATATATTCGAGATTTTGGATTCAATCTGGAGTATGTGAAATATCTGTACGAAAATGGATATGCAAAACAGGCAAGAAAAGTAGAGAAGCTAGCCTTGAGAGAGAAAGAGAAAATCAAAGAAAAGAAAGAAGAAGAGGAGAAATGTTTGAGAGACAAAGGACAAGAAATTGACTCCAATTATTTGTCTAACTTTGATAATTCTCTATAGCAAGTGCTTGAAGAAGTGCCTCTAAAAGAGGAATGTCATCAATATATTGACATTGAAAGCAAAGAGAAAGATGATGGTAACATTGAAAGTCTCTTTAAACAAGAGAGTGAGGTGAATGAAGCAATGTTAGTGCTTGAAGGTGATTATTTAAAGGATCCTCAAAAGGATGCTTGCAAGGAAATTATTGAGTCACCATTTTTTTGTGATAAAGAGAATATCCATGAGATTCAACTTGCTTTGAAGCCTTTACAAATACAGAGTAACATATTGTTTGCCACAAGTTTCAATCCAAAGAAGGTAAATTTGGTCATGAATATCAACTTCAAAAGGTATAAATTTATCTCTATCTTTAGAATTTCTTACCTTTACCATAAATGTGATAAGATGTTAATTGTTCAAGATGGAAGTGTGTTTCACCGACTTATCACATTTGATGACTTTTCCAAATTTCCATTTGACCCCGGAGGATATGATGAGCTTGTGGTTTATTTGGATTATTTCTTCATGTACGACATAATGGAGCTTAAATTCGTGGTCGAATTTCTTCAAGAAGGCGATGATGAAATGATATGGACCTCAAGAGTATGAAGATGACACATATTTTAATAAATTAAGATGAACTTTATTTATTTTAATTTGGTTTGTAATAATTCTTAGTTTTCTTTGATTTGGAATTGTAATAGTTTTATTATAGATTTAGTTTATGTTATGTGTAAGTGAAGATACTTTACTTCCTTACATTTAGTTTATTTTAGAAAAAATATGATTAAAGTCCATAATGGACCTAGAGAATGGTGTCACTTATGACCCATTTAGGTTTAGAGATAGCTTTACTATAAAAATGCATTTGTAACCTCATTGAGAAAGATTTTGAACATAATTTTGTGAGGCTTTGCTCTATAGAGTTCTCGAAAGAATTCACTTTGAACTTATCAAGGTTGTTAATTCTTGTGGCGTTCTTTTGGCTTATCAATCCTTAGATTGTGGCGCCATTCTATTCTTGGTTCTTTTGCTAAATAATAATTTTGAATTTCCTTTACATCAAACCCTAGTATACAAATTCTACCAATTTTCGTGTTCAGTAACCTACTGTTGGAACCAAGTTGGTTCTAAGTAATTAGGATTTTGATGTTAACAAAAGCCCTCCATGTAATCTTATTTTGTACCTTGAATTATTATATTAAATGCCACCAGAAGATGAAGTTACCAGAGGTAGAAGATAAAGTCACCAGAGGCAGAAGATGAATTACAAGATGATAAAATCAGACCAGAGGATACACCTTCAGAAGTCACTAGAAAATGCATCCAGAAGATACTAGAGGATGCATCCTAAAAGCACCAGAGGATACACCAGGATGTCAAAACACCATCAGATGATATCTTTCCTGGCCCAGATCAGAAGGAAGCAAAGTCCATAAGGAGACCTAGACCAGACCAGAAGGAAGCCTGCCATAGGGTGACTTGTTCCAGACCAGAAGGTATCATAAGTCAGACTTGGTCCAGAATTTATTTTGACCAGAAGATAGCTTGGCAGTGAAATGATAATCAGTCTAGACTTAATCCAGACTTAGTCAGAGCATAAATTAATTGGTCCAGAACAAGAGATTTAATCTAGATTTGGCCCATACCAGAAGATAGCATGGTCCAGAGTATGAAACCAAGTCCAGATCAGAAGAAATGATGTCCCGATTTAATCCAGACTTGATCCAAATCATAAGGTAACTGTCTAGATTAAAATGTTATACGTCCAAACTTAATTTCAGTTCAATCCAGACCCAGTTCAAAATTGGTCTAGAAACGATGGAAGATGTTCAGATCAATGGTCCAGATTTAAGCATATGGCCCAGTGTTGGCCGAGATCAGAAGATCAGAACGTGTGGTCTAGTATTGGCCGAGTTTAGAGGATCACAACAGATCAGATTGCAAGTCCAGAGTGGTCGAGATCAGAAGATTAGAAAGTGTCGTCCAGGGTTGGCCGAAATCAGAGGATCACAGCAGATCAGGTAGTATGGTCCAGATGTGGACGAGAGCAGAAGATCAAACGATCCTGATTGAATCATGATCAATAGAGACGTGATTAAAGTTGATCAAAGTATTAAAAGGATTTCATACAAAAATAAATTGAAATCTTGTGGAATTCAGAAACTATTGGCGGGAAGAAAGATTTGATCCAGAATTAATTAAGAACAGGATTGGCCAGAATTATTTTTGAAAGCAAATCTGGAGATAAAAATTTATTTAAGAGAAACCTGATTGGCCAAGTTATTTTTGCAAGAGAATCTAGCAAGATACAACTCAAATTTAAGCTTGGAAGAGACCCTAATCTGCATCTATAAAAAGAGGCTCAAGGCAGAAGACTTAGTATCGAAAAATCACAAAAGAGTCATACAGTTCCAGAAGCAAACACTCGAGTTTTCAGTGAGGTTAATTGTGAGTTTCAGCTTTCCAGAAGCAAGCACTTGTGTTTTTCTTTCCCTTGTGTTAGATCTAAGTTGTTGAAGTAGAGTCTACAATATGAGGGAGTCAGAAGGGATAACAGATTACTTAGCAATTAGATTCAAGGCGTTGTAATTCCTTCTACAATTTGGGGTTGTCAGATTGGTAGGAGAAGACTTGACTTGAGAAGTCAAGGTGCTGTATTCCTCAAAAGTCTAGGATTGTTAGACTGTTTGAGAAGACTGACTTGGAGGGTCAGTGGTATTGTTGTAATTCAAGGTATTGAATTAGTGAAATCATTCAAAGTGAAGGGACTGGACGTAGTCTTGTTAACGGTGAACCAGTATAAAATTCTGTGTTTTTATTTTAACTTTATATCCGCTGCTAACTCTGTTTGATTCATACATCAGGTTTTGTTATAAAACTGCAAAAACAAAAAAAAAATATTCAAGTTAGTCAAACACAATTCAACCCCCCCTTCTCGTGTTTGCACCTTCACCTACAATTATATCTCGAGTTCTACATACTCGTTTTCGGTGATTCAACAGCCTAACTTGCGTTTCAAAACGTCATCTTTCACCTCGGTTTGGAATCATCCGATTCTGACTTTCAGAGCTCTAGTTATCGCGTTCTCCATCAAAACGTGTTTCTGGCTCAAATATGTAAGTTTCCAACCTAAAACGATCCTTAAAGTGATTCATCACAACTAGGATCATATCAGTTCCTCTCAATTTAAATGGACATTCACATTTTCTAGTCCAAGTACTCCTCGTAGGTTTATGATTCTTCCAAGGTCTATATTTACTACTTCTTTCACAACCAATAATTAATTTCGTCTTTGTTCTTGGTCGTGCTGTCGCATTTTCAGATCTGAAAATGACAATGACAATTCCATTTTCCCTTCCAACATTTCTAGCTCATTTCAATAAATCATCTCGCGTATCAAACATCATGTCGGTGGTAAATACATCAGTTAAATCAACCATAACAGGTTCAACTTTGTCATTCATAGCGTCTTCAATTTCGGGTTCAACACCATCATTCATTGCATCAAAATCAGGTTTCAAACCATCATACATTTCGTCAAAATCACATTCCAAACCATTATGCATTTCCTCAAAACCAGGATCCAAACCTTCATACATTTCGTCACTGTTGTCTCTCCATTGGTCCATTTATTTACATAAAAAAAAACATATAAAAAAAGTTCAAAAATATGCTCTTACGTGATAGGTGAGGTATGAATGATTTTGTGATATGTGAGTTATGAGGTTAAGAATGGTGGTGAAGGGATAAACTAATTTGAAGAATATTATAAATAGGCAAAGGCATTTTGGGTATTTTGTTTTTTAAATTTTTTTGAGGGATGTGGGTAGTAAAAGGAGGGTGTGGGTAGTAAAATATTAAATTTGATGTAGTTATAGATTAAAAAAAAGAAAAACTAAATAAATATTGTTAGAGGGAATAAAAACAAAAAAGTGATAGATAAATACATATTCAAACAACAAAAAATAGTGTTTTGAGAACTGTAAGTAAGGTTCCACCACTTTTCAATTTCAACTTCAATTAATTTTCTCTGAAGTCGCTACTGTTTTGAGAATTCCTTTTCTTATACCCTTCCTTGTCTTTTATATAAAATTATATATCAATTGGGTCAACGTAACATTTCATTTGTTGAATGAGTTTCACGAGCAGAAGATTATGATTTGCGAAATAGATGGTGAAGTTTTGATGCTATTTCATTTGCTTTTATATACGTTTTTCATTGTCTTTCGTTGTATGTATATTTTATTTTAGTTAGCTTGTTTCATGATACATGTTTTAGGTTTTTAAAATTTGAATTTCGAAAAATTTGGGTTATTTTAGGTCAAATTTGTGCAGAAAATGTGAGACTAAAGTCGGTAGTTAGTTTTGGAGTTCCATTTAATTATGATGCAGATTAAGATTTCGATTTGAAAAAGAACTGAGTAGTTATTGGGAGTTAACTTTGAAATTGCGTTTATATAATGGTATTGATTTCTAACATTACTAGTAAAAATTATTGGTAGTTACATTACTACATCGTAGATGAATTTGTGCAGGTTAGGGTTCTTTTCTGGTTATGCTAAGAAGGAACAACATTCACAGTGTAGCTGCAATGGTGGAAAATGACTATTTCCCACCTTGGTTTAGGTATGTACGCTTTCTTTTGTGTTTCTTTTCTCATGTCCTACTTTAATTATTTATGCTTGTGCTATCTATAGGCATAAGATATGATTTTGTTGTTGCTTGCATTTCAGTGTAGCTCCTATGATGGATTGGACAGACAATCATTATCGAACTCTTGCACGCCTCATATCAAAACATGCTTGGCTTTATACGGAGATGCTTGCGGCTGAAACAATTGTTTATCAAAAGGGTAATCTGGTAAGTCTATAATGATATTGTATTTATAAAATGTAAACAGAAAAGAAAGAAATAGAAAAAAAAAACTAGGAAGGAATTGTTTGAATAATGAGGTTTGTTGTTGCAATTTGTCGAGGTCTGAATCTCCTATAAGCTCAAGCTTCTTGGTGGAGGCTAGTTGTTTGCAAGTTAGTTAGTAGTAGCATAACGTAAGAAAAAGAAGATTTTGAGTGAGAAATTGAGAATGTGGAGGGATAGTTTGGGAAAGTGTATGCAAAATTGTGTTCTCCTGTGCTGGAGAACTCTAATGTAAAAAATTGTTGAATAGAAGCTGATTTTTAGGTCTGTATAACTCAATTGATGATAACTTCCATACAACCATAGCCAGTTTGTGAAGGGATGTCAGCCATGGCGGATTTTTAGCCTTCCACTATCGACAACACTCTGAGCATGTGTGTGTGCAGCGTAAGAGAACTAATTAATGGGGTGGTATAAAAAACCATCATTTGTGATGAATTGTTTGTGAGAAACCATTGATTATTTTTGTTTCTCGGCCTCAGGACAGATTCTTGTCATATTCTCCAGACCAACATCCTATTGTGCTTCAAATCGGAGGCAGTAATTTGGAGAATTTGGCGAAAGCAACTGAACTTGCTTATGCTTACGACTATGATGAGATCAACTTCAAGTTAGTATGTTTCTTATCATAAGTATTGAAATGTCATTGTTATATTGATGATATCTGACGGATCCATTTATTTATTTTTCAACATATACCAGTTGTGGATGCCCTAGTCCCAGAGTAGCTGGACGTGGATGCTTTGGCGCGCGTCTTATGCTTGAACCAAAGGTTAAAAATTACATGCCAAGAGATTGAGTATGTATGTTTTTTCTTTGTCATTGAGCACTAATAGAGAACTCTAATGTATACAAGGAAAGTTTGTTGCCGAGGCTATTTCAGTAATTGCGGCCAATACAAATGTACCTGTCACTGTCAAATGTCGAATTGGCGTAGATGATCATGATTCATACAATGAACTATGTAAGGCCCTTAACAACATTCTTTATCTATCAATGTTAGAACTTAGAAGGATGTAAAATTAGGATTTTTTGAATTCAGTTCTTTTTAAAGGATGGAAGATTGCTCCATTCCAAGCTCAAGGCATACCACTAACCTTAGTTAGGGCTTATAAGTTGTTGATGCGTGAATGCTAGGAGGATAGGATGAGGAATATTGAAAATATTCACTCAAACTGGACTGCTGTATAACATAATATATGGACAGGTGGCATTTGGGGGAGTGTGATTTTGTATGAGGAAATGAGGTGAGATGGTTATAAAGGGACTCAAAGAGGGAGAGGGAGGGGGGCATGCTGGTACCATAGTGCTTTCTCTCTCCTTGGTTCAGCCTTAATTGTTGTCCAGACCTTTTGCTTTTTGTTATTTAAATTTTAACTGTAACTTGTAACAATATCTAGTCTCAATTTTTTGATGCATCTTGTAGTGTTTTTGAGGATATTTGGATTATTGACTGTAAGCCATTGGCCATGACCTTCCATTCCCCATTTTTTTCTTATAAACCTTTTGAAAAGCATAATGTAACTGTAACATGTAGCAAATGGATCTTGAACCTTAGACACTGGTCCCAATATTAATATAAGAAAAAATCTTACAATATCTTTATTTAATCTAAAATCCATAACTTCAACATGGTATCAGAGCAATACCATCATCTATGACCTGTGACATCATTGTTCAGATGTCGAGTATGAAACTTCACAAAAATTTCAAAATCTCTTCTTTCATTATGTTTCCTATTTCTAGCACATTCTCTACAATTTTTAGTCGTCATCCTCTGATGAGTTTCGCTGCTCTCAGTTTTTATAAAAACATTGCCTATTTTTATAATAGAAAAACTTAAGAGTTAGTGAGTATTACTCCTATATTTACTGTAATACGTACCGCTCAATATATAAGGATTGAATGCCTTTATTTTTTTATTTTGCTTATTTTCCTGTTGGGTTTGATTGCTGTAAATAGATGGGCACTTTTATGAAGCAATTGTCCAAAAAGCTTATTGTTATTTATATACTTTAGAAGCCCTAACTTTATGATAGATTAGTATTTCTTCAAAATATTTGTGCCCTTGGTTGTTGGGATTACGTGTTGACCTTAATTTGGCACTATTGTTGTTTGTCTGTTAGGTGATTTCATTTACAAGGTTTCTTCTCTATCACCTGCTAGGCATTTCATAGTTCACTCAAGAAAGGCACTGCTGAATGGCCTCAGTCCAGCTGAAAATCGTAGTATTCCACCACTGAAGTACGTGCCAATAAAATTTGATTTGTATAGTCATTATCTATTTATAGGATTGGTGATAACACATTCCTTACTGCAGATATGAATACTTTTATGGCCTCTTGCGCGACTTTCCTGACTTAACATTTACAATCAATGGTGGTATTACTAGTATTGATGAGGTGAGTTGTAGTCACAATGATCATTCTGTGTTAATTGGGGACTTGGTATTCATTATAGATAAAAAATTTGCCACCAAAAGTTTTTATTGTGATTTTATGATCATACGAATTACATTACTGTATACATAAAGTACACATTCATAGGAAGTGTAAAGTAGACACAGACACTGCCACAAGGATACACCAAATTATAAAAATTGAACACACACACTGAAAGAGAGAGGCGAAGCAGACATGTGTTTGACACAAAGACACAGCACAAAATGGTGTGTTCATGCTTTATTATTGGCATATTCCCTACTTATATGTGCAATAAGCCCAATTCAGTGTTTTAACAGTCATTCTGTTTTGTCACTGAGCTGGTTGTTTGTTCAAACTTTGTTAGTTTTTTTAGAAAGAGTTGGCTATATAGGTTTAGTATGCATCTACATATGGAATTCTCTGTTTTCATTTTAGTCTGTCTCTGGGTGGTAGATATCTAGAGATCTAGAGTTTTATTTTTGTGTTGTTTTGGCAACTAGGGGCCTGTGTTTTTTCTCCTTTTTCATTTCATTGAAAAGTTATCTTTTGATTGGGAGTGCTTGAATGAGATTCAGTAGATTTTTCCACATTTTTCTGGGAATTTGCTAAATATAGTCCTAGTTGAAGGATCAGCATATTTTTGGTTCAGGCAACAATAAAGCTGGACATTTTCTCCATTTCATGGAATAAGGAGCAACTCCATAACTGATTTACTGAAGGATCAATAAACTAATTTGGTAAATCCTTGGTTTAGATTCTAATTAAGAAAACCTTACATGGTTCTAGATGTTTATTCACAGTTGAAGTATCGAATTACTGATTGATTGAGGCCCTTATATTTACGGAATATGGTGAATGCATAATTTATTATATTTTTTTCGCTGGAGTTTTCTTAATAAAATTCATTGTCTTGTGTAAATTCAAAACCATACCTTGGATTTTACTTGTTGCCAGTCATTATTATTAAAGAAGCCACTTTGGAACCATTATACAGTCTTTTTTAATTCAACAAATAAGTCACCATACAAAAATGAATATTCTTCAATATCCACCTATGCCAAAAGCTTAAGTTATTAAGTGAAACGCATGAAATGGTTTTATATTGTATCTCTAACATGCTTGCCCTCCTATGCAATTAAAGTATGGACATACACAGGTCCACCCACCACATGATAAAATTGAATTTTTTATTGGAGAATGGAAGAGACAATAATCAAAGTTTAGACATTTGATCATAAAGTCTTTGATATTAGGTCATGCTATCTCTAATGTTGAAGGTATTATGTGGCTTCTTCATGAGGCTGGGCTGCACTCTTTTGCCCTCAAAATTCTGGTGAATGGCTTCTAAAATTTTGCTGATACATCTGTTGTTTTGTGCTGTTCAGTATCAAGTCAATTCTGCCGCCCTTTGTGACTTTGGAGATGGTTTGGTGTAGACACGAGTTTAATGAATCTATAGGATATTGTATTTGTTGTTATTATATAAGATACACATTGATCCAATACTTCCTCCAAGATATCCTGACATGTGGATTTTAATTGTAGACCAATGCAGCTCTAAAGGCAGGTGCTCATGGTGTTATGCTTGGACGTGCTGCTTACCACAAGTAAGTGTCAAATGCTTTCACACATCAGGAATTTGCATTTAGATAATAGGGGAACAAGTTTTCCTCTTGGCTCCTCATAAATGATCACGTGATTCTAGAAATATTTGTAGAATGTGATGGGATTGAGGATTCACACAATTTGCTAAAGTGTGAAACTAAGGCCAGTGCAGAGCTAAGACTGGAGAGCAGAATGTGATTTATTTAAGAAAGATGGGATGGAAAGGGGTTAGAGGTGAGCGAAGGATAGTCTGATGTAAAAGGCAAGCCGTGGTTTAAGTGGAGAGATTATACTATTTTCTCCTGCCTTTTCTGAGCTTAAAGTTGGACTGGGGGAGGTCCTCTATGGCTGGGAACTTTCTGCTCTTTTCCTCTATCTTTTTCCAGTTTCTCATTAATAAAATTTTCTCCAATTTCTCGATAGGAATTACTTCCTATGAGAATGTGTAATTAAATTGGAAGTTGGACAAGAATTTGAAGTCAATTTTCACCTACAATACTTTCTGCAATTTTCCTTAATTTTTTAGTTTGACTAGAATTTTTCTACATGAACAACTTGTGATAACAAAAGTTTTTCAAATTTCAAACATATGGCTTCCAGAATTATTTTGGAGTTTAGAAATATAATCGATAAATAATTTTACTTGACCTTTACTTTCAAGAGAAAACTGAACTACACCAATGGTATCATTTCAAGAGAAATAAAATGATTAAATATATCACTTGCTCCTGTTAGAAAAAGGATATGAGTGTGCGATTGTTAGTAACTGCCATTTTAATATTGTAACTGTTGTAATAACTGTTTTGTAACTTCCATTTAATTACTAAATAAATATATAATTGGGGGAAAAGATAGGCATTGGGTACTTTGTATGTTGGTTGGTTTGGGAGAGACTAGGCTTTAATTGCTAGAGGATTATGTTGGTTATTAGCAGTTTATTATTCCTATTGCAGCCGGTGTAATTTCCGTCTGTTCTGTAATTGCTACTGTTGGTAGTTACTGCAGAATTGTTTTATTAATAATTTTGTTTATCATTCTATCCATTAGTCTCGTAAATACCAGTTTCTAACGACCATCATGATCGAAACTTGGTTTGGTCATGGTGATATAATTTAACTTTTCCACTAATCTCCTGCACCAGCTTAGGTCTGGAAACGTATCAAGAAATAAAAGGCAAGAATAAATAAGCAATGACAACAAATCAATCTAGACATATGTGCTTGCTATATATCTTATATTATGGATTAAAATCTCTTCCAAAACATATTTTGATGAAAACCAACCATCTAAATTGCACAAGCTGTTAGGTGGAGTACCATTTACCCAACCTGCCTTTTAATGCAAATGTCCTTACTTCTTTGGGCTAGAGGGTTAGACTAAGCACAGGCTAAAATATTTTATGCCTAGATTCAGAAATGTTGTCTCACAAAACAAGGATACAAAACACTTGACTGGTTAGTTGTTGTGGTTCTGTTACCACATAAAGAACCAATGGTCATAATTTTAAAAACCATAATCGTTAGGTTGTAGTCCAGAAACAATTTGGGCCCTCTAATAATGTTTTCAATGTTGATTGATTATTCTAAATATGGTTTGTATAAACTGATACTTGGTAGCTCATGTAACCATTGTTATAATTTCATCAGCCCTTGGCATATTTTGGGAAACGTTGATGCTGCAATTTATGGTGTTCCAAGTAGTGGTCTTACACGCCGTCAGGTTCAGTTACATACTATTTGAATGGACTAAGTTGCACAAATTCTTTAGTTCATTGTTGGCTACATATAATTTTCTAACTTTTGTTTTGTTTTGACTTTTATTATTTGTTTAATCTAGGTCCTTGAAAAATATCAAGTATATGGAGACTCTGTGTTGCAACAATATGGACTTGGACCAACTATGCGAGACATTGTGAAGGTATGAACAGACAAACAGAACTTGTTATTTGATTTCCAAACTTCATTGTCTTTGAAAAATGGAAGTTTCTCCATAGTATTGTTTTATATACTGAGATATTGCAAATGAGAAAACATGTGGAAATTCATGTACTTGCATTATACATCGTAGGATATTATGCTTACCAAGAATCATTAATTCAATAGTATTGTCACTTTGTAAAGTGCGAATAAGAATGCCAATTTTTTTTATTTATATTTTATTTTCTGATTAAAGAGTCAAAGATAGAAAAAACTCAGTGTCATTTGTTGTTGCTTGGCACAATTGACAATTTTGAAAGGCTCGGGGCCATTTGTTGTTGCTTGGCAAGGTTGGGATCACCAAACTGAGCATGGATGAGAAGAAGAAAATTCACCATCGAACAAGCATACTTAGAGATGTCATGTGGAGTTGGTAAGGCCACCGGACTCACAAATGGAATCAATCATCTGACTTGAACATAGGCAATGGAACCAAAGACATGAAGCTTTTCATACCACTTGAAAAAGTCAATAAAGATGGTTTAGTGGTGCGTAGGAATCATATGCACTGGTGAAGTGGGCTCAGAGGGAGCATGCGGAGCATTATATGCAATGCTGGCTATTTGTGGAGAGCGATCGTGCTGGGCATAGCACATATCAACAATGTGACTTGTGGAAATAGTCACACATGGGATGAGATTTGCTTGGCTTGTTAGACCAACCACATTCACTTCTCTGAGAGACCAAGGCAAAGGAATAATAGGGCGGGTGGTATGTCCACATTAGAAGATGAAGATGATTTGGCTGGTACACATAGCAAGGTTGACCATGCAAAGTTCATAGTGGCTGCAGTGAGGGAACTGGCAGGTCCGGTCTATTTTTCTGAACATTGGTTTTTCTGACCTGTCCTCCACTATGTCATCCTTGTGGTATGTCTTCGAGTTCTTTGTCATGTCATCCTTCCAGTGTGTTAAGACTTTCTTCTTTTGGTCGTTCTCCCTTCACTTCTATATGTAACAAGTTGTTACTCTAGCTTGAGGAGGAGTATTTTGGTCACTTTTACTGCTGCTATTTTATGGGCTCTCCTTGCCCCAAGTTCCTTTTTCTCCCTTATAGGGTTTTTGTAGGAATGACATTCTTGAGAATACATGAGTAGGGAGTGTAATATACATTTTAAAAAACAATCTTGTAACTATCAATTTTCCTAGGAATATTAAAAATGTGTGTTAAACACTTTTTAGAATATACTTAGGAATTTAGATTCTCATCATTATACTCCCAAGAAAGTTATACCAGAGATTATTTTTCTTGACTTGAGAAACAAACACCCCTTAATGGTTTTCTTAGTTGGACCCTCTGTGACCTCTTATTAGCTTTTCTCAATTGATCGACCTATCCGTCCTGCTTCCGTCTATTATGTGCATTTGCTGTGTTTCTTTTTCCTGTCAGCACGTTTCTCTCTACATACATCTGTGATTCAACTGGCCTGCGTTTTCCGGTGAGACCCATTCTCGAGAATCCCCAGCCACCATCAATCAGCTCTACAACTTTCCGAACACAGCTACAATCCTGTTGTTTCTATTTTCTTTACAGTACATCTACCTGTTGTAATAAGCTGGAAGCTTAGCAAGCTTTAGCTTGAGGGAGAATGTTAGAATCAAATATCATATTGGTGTGTTTATTATTGGGATTAGGATTTGAGTTAGTGAATAATATCAATTAACATTTATTGCATTTATGGTAGATGTTATTATAAATAGATGAGTGGTCTTAGACACAAAAATCACTATTTCAACCAGTATCTTGGTCTATTCCTAAACAAACTAAGAAATCTCCTAATGACTTACTATGATAACTCTTAACAATAGACTAGAGTTGCCTCAATAGGCTCTAAATACCATATTTGAGAAGGAGAAAAACAAGAAAGCATATGAATAAACTATCTGTGTTTGAATTATACACTGGAAGACATTTTATATATATATATCAAGAATCATGAATACAAGGATTCACTCTTCCCTACTTACTGTAATTCATAATAATATAAAACACAGAAGCAGCCCATAATTACCCTATTACATTATTTCTAATAGCATAGCTAGAAAAAATAAAGATATAAAGCTATACTGTTTCAATTTTCAAATATACATATAATGTCACTTAGTTGTACCCACTTCATTTTTAATTCTATTGTTTTGGTACTGTGGTTCATAGTGTCAACTCAATAAGTTTTCCTGTTTTATATTTTGGGTTAATATATGAGTATGCACTGGAGAATTTTTTCACTCTTTTCCTCCTTTTATTTGCATGAAACATGTAATAAATATATCAATGGTATTAATTTGCTGTTATCATATGACCATGCTTTACTTTGCCGCAGCCTTTACTTGGTTTTTTCCATTCTGAGCCTGGGAATGGACTTTGGAAGCGCAAAGCAGATTCTGCTTTCCAAACTTGCACGGTAAACTTACTATGAAGAAACCTAATTATTTGTGTGATATGATGTGTAGTATTCCTCTTATATCACATGTCTTAATTTTCTGTAACTTTTCCTGATTTTTCATTCATGGATAGTTAGGCCGGGAGCTTGGCATGTGTTAATTATGTAACTAACAGAATTAGTGCTTACAAGTTGGGAAGTAATTAGTTAGCTGTTAATAGGTCAACAAGGAACCAAATAAGACAGCTAATAAAGAAATACTGTCCAGTAGGTTTCACCTTGTCCTCAAGGTGAAAGTTCATGTCATATTACTGCACTTTTGTATAATGTTGTCTAGTAACTTCAAAGAGCGAGAAATAAATTGTTGCATCTGGAACTAACCCTGAAGTTGATTACCTTGCCATGACTAATCATTTGTGAGCTAATTTGGTTGGAATGAGTTGTAAATGACATTAAATTGGGATAGAATATTTCATACTTTCCTTTTTCTTCTGTTGTCAGCATGTTATTATAAGGGCACCCTAGTGCACGAGGCTCCCAGCCTATTGTTAGAGTTTATCTATTCCTAAATTAAGTTACTGGTTAATTAGGTCAATTTATGGCAGGCATATACCATGTTACTGGTTTGTAGCTATCATTTGGCATAATATGTACACATCTCTCCTTTGCTTTACTGTAACTGTCATTTTATACTTAAGTAAGACAGTAACTGCATTAGTTGCTTCGAACACTTAAAAAGTTCTTGAATCATGCAGACAGTAAAATCATTTCTTGAAGAAACTCTTGTAGCAATTCCAGACTCGGTCTTGGATTCATCGTTTGCGAAGTCACCGCCTGGTCGTGGAGATCTTTTTGCTAACATTGGTAGTTTATTGCCTCCACCATATAGAACAAGAGATGAGGATGCTGTGTAAAAACTATTAGTTATCTGTTATATGCAAATAACTTAAAATGTAATCCATTCTATGTAGAAAGTTGAAGTAACAAAATTAGAGGATTACTATTCTTTTTAGCTTTTGTTTTTACAGTTAGTTTTGGCCAACTTAGTATTGAGTTACTATCTTTTGAGAAGAATGTTGGGTGGCTTAAATTACTCTATTTATCAGATAAGCCTGACCCCACCTTCATTAAAAAGAAACAGAAATGATAAAGTGCAATTTTATTTTTTAAATCCTTTCAAATTACATCTCTTAGAAGCATCTCCACAAACCCCCCAGGACCTCTAGGTTCCACTTTTATCAACAATTCCACGTGGCAATAACTTATTGGTCATTTCATGAATGAGATAAGATATTGTATGGTCCTACCACAAGAGGTCCTTTTTTTGTATGATTTTCATTCCATATATTCATTCTTCCATCCAACCCCTTGCACCATTGTATCAAAGGAAAAACTAGTTCAGAATTAGGATCAAATTGTAGAAATGGCATCCATCACCATGACATCCTCAATCCTTGGCTTCCCGGCCATAACCAACCGGTCAGCCGTTGCAATGCCAAGGAGGCTTGTTGTCAGTGCTGTCAGAGCTGTTGAAGGGAAAAACACGGTCAGTTATGACAATGACAAAGAAGGCAGCAATGGAAGGAGAGACTTGATGTTTGCTGCTGCAGCTGCTGCTGTTTGCTCTGTTGCTGGGGTTGCAATGGCAGATGAACCAAAAAGAGGTACCCCAGAAGCCAAGAAAAAGTATGCGGTTGTTTGTGTTACTAATCCAACGGCTAAGATTTGTCGCTATTGAGGGTTTTGTTTACTTTTCTTGATTGGAAATGTACAATGGGGTTGTGGTGTTTTGATTTCATTTAATCTCTGTATTAGCTGTTCATAAAAGCATCAACTTTGCCTTATCTCTATGGCGTCGTCAGTTTAATTCTCAACCAAGGAATTAATCAAATTTCATTCACAATAAAATATATAAACTTTTAGAATCTGTCTTTTTTTTCTTCTTTTTTCCCTTGCTCGCTTAAGGAAAATGATTTGAAAATATAAATTTATGCAGATTTAACGAGAAGCAATTCAAAATTTTAAAAACATGTATGTGCATCTAGTCAACTTGCTCTCAACAACGCAGCGCAGTTCGGCCATGGCTAAACTAAACTAGATTGATAAGGATTAAGAGTATGTTTGATTGACTCTAGTATTTGTGAGAGATTCTTAATTAGTCTTTTTAGGTGAGGTGTTTTTTCTATGGTTAATAGTTGTATCGGGATATTTATTATTGTTTATGTAATAATGAGACATTTTATTTAATATATAATTTTTATTTTAATTAAACTATAATAAAATCCTTAGAATAATTAGTTCGATAAAATATTAAATGTGACTTAATTGTAAGTCTCCATAACTAAGATTTTTGTGTGGATGCATATGAAAGAGAGCCTATTGAAACTCCTCTTTTTTGAAGAAAGGCACAGTTAATTGAGCATTATCATCACACTAACTATTACAACATAATACTAACAATAACAATATTAACATTTGTTGTAAAAAAACTAAAGTCCACTACATACACTAGAAAAGAGATTGGTAAAATAGTCCTAAGCAATTTGAGAAAGACTCGATTTAGAATGAATCATCATTCTTGCATCTTTAATAAGTTCCACCATTGTGTTACTCTTTTTAATTTAAAAAATATATAGACCAATCATTAAACTAATAAATATCGGTTCATGATTTGATTGTCTGACTAAAAATATTGGCAACAATAAAATAAAGTATCAGGATAGAGGAAAAAATACTAGGGTTTATACTGACTCACTACCAACGTGGCAGCTATGTCCAATCCCCTCACACAGAAGAATTTATCCACTAATTCATAACCTGGATTACAACATCTGACCATACATGCCAGTCTTCTCAACTTCCAGCCTAAAACATACAAACCGTTGAGGCATTACCACTCATTAACCCTACAAGTTAAGTCTTCTCAACTTCCAACTTGAAAACCTACAAGTCATTGAGGCAAAATCGCCACTACTGGGCTGGGTTACAAAAAGGGTGAAACTAGGTTCTGTTTTGCTTCCTTTAAGTGGTTTGATTACAATTAACTTCACACTGAAATAAAGCACTAAGTAATATAAAGTTGAACGAGTGCATTTGCTAAAAATGAAACATTAAATTCTAAATACTTATATAATTTTGAGTTCATAAGATTTTTTGAGTTGTGTTGTATTTTCTTCTTCATAATTGACCCCTTTATATAGCATGAATTAGGGTTTCAATACTGTCTCAAACAAATTATGAGCGTATCTTCCTTGCATGAGGTCAACATATATCTTCACAAAAAATAAACCTTGATAAATACAATTTGGAAATATGACTGTTGCAGCTTGATTAAATCCAAAACGAATCTTCAACCAAATCTTCTAGAATGATTATGTGCGAGAATGTCTAGATAGTGCTTGGAAATTATTCTCCTTGAATCTTCTTTAATACGTTTGTTTAAGAGCAATAGGAATGTAACACCCCGATTTTTAACAGCACGAGTGCATTTTTTTAAAAAAAAAAGACAACATCAATAAATAATATGTCACAGCACAAAAGACAAGAGTCATAAATAATTACATCATATATACAAACAAGTTAAGATAGTTTTTGGGATAGTAATCCAAAATATGCAAATGGAAAATACATTGGGGCTATGAGACCTATCAGACATCACTCATACCCCTAAGGTATTCTCAATAGACACCTGCATAGAAGTATTGCTCCAAGAATGTTATTCCCTCATGGTCACGTCAAAAAAATAGAACATGGACCCACCAAAAAGTCAACTGTCAAGGTATATCATAGATACAGTCATCCCGAAACAAAATAAGTACAACCACAAAAAAAAACACTAAGACACTATACAACCAAAAACTAATCTGATCATCCACTAACAACTACAATAACAAGGGTAACCTCCACACTCTACACAAGTTCCTTCTAATCTCTCTTCGAAGTAACTTCTTCCTCCTCATCAGCCATGGAGGGATCAGTCTCCTCAGAAGTCAGGTCCATCCACGAGATAGGTGGCTTCGGCTACCACGAGATAGGTGGCTTTGGCTACCTCAACCATGGAGGAATCTCAAAATAGTTCACTACCTCAGTGGCAGTCGGGAGAGGATCATTCACTGGAAGTGGAAGCTCTGACTCGACCCGTGGTGGCACCAACGATCCGTCAACAAAACCTTGGATCCCTGCCTCTACGATGGGAGTCACCACACCTACGGTAGCCTATGTCTCACCTCTAACTGAAGTATCCCCTGCATCTGCCCATGCTCCATTCACCTCGAGTACTAATCCCGATGGTACAGAGTAGTCGATCCTCTCGTGAGTGAGCCCCACATGAAATACTGCCCCAACTCTCCTACTTGTCCTCACCACTCTCCCCGTATATGTAGCCCTGCTTGAGATGGAGTCGCTTACCCAAGAAGTCGGCGAATTCTGGTCAGGGAAGTCTAATGATGTTTCCGTCGTCAAGGTAACAGTCGGTGGAACGAACTCTAGTATCATATGAGGGTAGAGCCCAATTTCCACAATAATGTAAAGGGTCATAAACCGAAATTAACAGTTAACATTTAACAATTATGTCATAAAGACAAACAGTAAGCATTAGCAATTACGACTTGATAACAAACAACAACAGAGCACGTATATACATATATCATATCATGACAAACATGACTCGCGTGCCAAGCACCCTAATGCAATGCTTATATGTCAATGCACATGATTCTGGAATTTCTAAACTCTCATCGAGGGGTGCAAATCATAAATGTACCGCCTCTCACAGACCAGTACTAATTACCGAGGTGCCACCTATCACATATCATCACGATTTACCAGAGTGCAGTCTATCAAAGACCTACACGACTAAAAATCCTCGTAAGGATAAGATGGGTCAATCAACTCATGGAACCATCTCGTAGCCCATCGCAGTCACCACTAATATTGTGGCCCATCACGGTCACCACTAGCTATGAAATGCATGAGCATACTCTGACACTTTCACAACAATCATTATGTAAATGTAGCTATTAAAAGACTTCCCTTTTAATACTCATTAAACACTAATAATTTTCATACTTTTCACAAAGCATACTCAAGACACATTCTCATCAATAAAAATTCATAATATATAGCAACACGTATTATCACTCAAGAAATGCATAATCACATCAATATTAATCATTACCTATTCACACATCAATCACACATATAAGGTCCCTATGTGCAAACTAAAAATTTGGAAGGAGCCCTTACCTCAAATATAGCTTTGTCAACAACTATTGTTACCACAATCAAACACAACGAAAATATCGCTCGTGCCAACACCTTCAATCAAATAGTGTTTGATTTAGTCAAATTAGTCCCTGAGACTTTAAATATCTTATTCTTACTCCTAACTCCTTTAGAGTATATTTCATTAAAAGAGTTTACAACGAGTAAGGACTAATAGTATTATTATTCACAATACCCACTTTCAACATATAAAAACATATTTTTAGAAATCAACATCCTTCAATTTTTCAGAGCATTCGTCAACAATCATTTGAAACGTCATAAATTATTTTTCTCAAAATTCTTCACATAACCACAAATTTGCCATAATTCATTTTTTTGTGTTTCAAATAACTACATTTATAAAGACTAAATGTGCAATCAAAGTATTTACCTCATAACAACTTAACCACACACAAGAATATCAATAAATGTTTTTCTAGTTTCAAAGTTCTAACTACTCTTTAAAATAGTTCCATTCCTTTCAAAATACATATTTTTTTTTCAAAGTTTGTATTTTAATTCATGAAACTTGGAATCTTTAAAAAAAAAATTCTAACTCAAGACTTTAACCTTTACTTTATACACTTGAAACTTAAATTAAAACCATGCAAACTTTTCTAACGATTGAAAGTATACATATAAAAACTTGAATTCACAATTCACTAATTTTCCTTAAAACACAAGTTCAAAGATTTGATAACCACATATATACATTCTTGATCATCAATCATAACAACTATTTTTGGAAAGGCATATACTAAGAAAAATCATTTTTCTTTAATCACCACAACAACGTTAATATTTCAGAGATCTCCCCACCGCTATCTCGGTGTCAACGGTCTCAATTCATTTTCGAGACTTAAGGAGCTAACTACATAAACATAAAGATTTATAAAAATTTGTTCACCACCAAAATTTATCCAACCACATCACAATTCCAAAATTAAATATTTTTATCTTTCAAATGACACCACTCAACCATTAGAGCACAAAAATTTGAGTTAATAAAGTACTCTAAACTTTTTTCTTTAAATTCAGTCCAAGAGTAATTAAAAGAGTAACATTTTTAACCCTAAGCATTTTAATTTCATAATCTAACTTTTTGCTCAAACTCTTTAACTAAGTTAAAATTTGAACTTTTTTACAACTTTAACAACTCTAAATTTTTTGTAAAGTTTCAACTTCAGCTGAAACTCATTTATTTGAAAACAACTCATTATATAACTTAAACACATCAAAATCAAATTTTCTTTCTAACCATTACTAACAAATCAATAACAAGAATAAAAATTTTATTTGATTTTACTTTTAAATAACACCCTCAACACCAACACCTCCCTAATTTCACATTAAACCAAATTGAAGGTGCAAACACGAGAAGGGGGGTTGAATTGTGTTTGCCAAAATTGAATTCTTTTTGTTGTTTTGATGAATGTTGATGTGAATTACTTGATGAATAAATAATCAGACTCAACAACGGATAATAACATCATAAGAACACAAAGATTTATTCTGGTTCACCATTAACTTGGATACATTTAGTGCCTTCATTCAGAAGGCTTTAATCCACTAATTCAAAACTTTTAATCACATCACCTGACCCTCTAAGCCAGTCTTCTCAAACAGCCTGACAACCCCAGACTTTTGAGGAATAACAACACCTTGACCCTACAAGCCAAGTCTTCTCAAACAGCCTGACAACCCCAAAATTTTGAGGAATAACAACACCTTGACCCTACAAGCCAAGTCTTCTCCTACCAATCTGAAACCCCAGATTGAAGGAGGAATTCACACCACTATCAGGTTTGATTACAAGGGTTTGGAACTTTGCATAGTTGCTTCTGGAAAGCTGATTGTTGCAATGACTCTCACTCTCGAAAAATCACTTTAGAAAATATTTCTCTTGCGCTCAAGTGTTTCTTTCTTTTGAACTATGAATGACTTTGGATTTGAAGCTTGAGTTCTGGTGTTTTTCGATGATTTCTTCTATGGCCTAAAGCCTCCTTTTATAGATGAGATATGGGTTTTGTCCAAGCTTAATTCCAAATTGTATCTTGCTCAGATTTCTTTTGAAAACTCTTCAGCCCGATTCTGTTTCTTTTAATTTTGAACCAAATCTTCTTTAACCTTTGATCAGATCTCCTTCAATTTTCCATCAGGTCTTCTTTGATTTTTGAATCAAATCTTCTTAAAACTTTGATCAAATCTCTTTCAAATTTCAATCAAGTCTTCTTCGAATTTGAATCAAGTCTTCTATGAATCTGAATCACGTTTTAAATCTGGATCGTGTGTTTTCTGATCTGGATCAATGTCTTCTGATATGTATCATGTTATCTTCTGATCTGGACCACGTTATCTTCTGAACCATGTTTCCTTCTGATCTGGACCATGTCTTCTTCTAGACCATGTTTGCTTCTGATCTGGACCATGTTTCCTTCTGATCTAGACCATGAATGATATCATCTGATGATGTCATCTGATTCTTACTTCTAATGATATCCTCTGATTTTTGCTTCTGATAATAACCTTGATTTTTTGCCTTTGATCACATCCTCTGATTCTTGCTTCTGATGGGATCCTCTGGTAATATCTTTTGGTTATGTCCTCTTGAGGTATCCTCTGGTATCCTCTGGTAATATCTTTTGGTTATGTCCTCTTGAGGTATCCTCTGGTATCCTCTAGTGATATCTTCTAGTATCCTCTCGAGGTATCCTCTGGTGATATCCTTTGGAGGTATCCTCTGGTGATATCTTTTGGTATCCTCTGGTGATATCTTCTGGTATCCTCTGGTGATATCTTCTGGTATCCTCTGGTGACATCTTATGGACGTATCCTCTGGTGATATCTTCTGGTGATTTCATCCTTTGGTGACATCCTCTAGTGACGTCATCCTCTGGTGGTATCATCTGGCGAGTCATCCTTTAGTGGTATCCTCTGATTTTTGCATTCTTCTTCGAAGTCAATTATATTATGTTCATAAAATACTTTTGTTAACATCAAAACTTTAAGTGTAAGAACCAATTTGGTTCCAACACAAATTAATCAAAGAAAACCAACAAAACATTATCTCCCATTGGTTTGAGAGGGAGAGAATGAAACTCATTCACTTTTCTCAACAACAACAACAACAACATCAAAGGATTGGTTAAGAACTCATAAATTTCACTCATCCCCCTACACATATAAAATTTTACGAATTTAGGAAGGGGGGAAGGAAGTAAGTGTCTCACCTCAAATAAATTAGCTCACAAGCACCACCTTGTAGAGGGGAACAACTTTCCTTCCTAACACTTCTTGAATGGAAGCTTAGACCTAGTAGAAAATGGAGGTTTGTATTTTTTCTTTAACTACCAACACTATCTTGCTTTTTTTTTTGTCCAAAAAAGAAAAAGAAGAAAAGAAGGGAAGAACACATAATCTGAATTCCAGGGAGGGTTGCTGCAGTTATTCACAAGGCATGGTTCTTTGTTTTTTTTTTTAACTTTTAAAAAAAGTATGATAATTAAATATTTAAGTTTTTACTAAAATAATTATTACAAAATCTAATCACTCTGACACACATCACATCACTCACTTCTTAATCGAATTTAATAAAAATATCTACTCTCGTTGCAACTCAATTGACAGATGAATTTATCAGTAACATGTGACATTTTAAAAAATTTGTCGATAAGAAATTCTCCGTAACCTAATTAAATTATACTCTAATAAATAATTTTAATCGGGTCTTAATATATATATATATATTTTAAACATATTACTAACTCTAACAAAATATATTTTTGATACTTAATTCATGAAATAAAAATTGGGCTACTAGCATAAGCAATTCAACACAAAAAATACTAAAATTGCATAAATTAGATTTTAGAAAATTCAGAGTCTTACAAGGAACATATCAAAATTTGTTCTTGGACCTTTAGAATCATGAAACAACTAAGTTGTCATTCAAACATTGACTTTCCATCAAAGTCATTGACTTTCTTCATTAGAACATAACTTGATCATCGAAGTCAGATGATGTGTTGCTTGGTTCAGGTAGTCAAGGACAGAGGCAGAATTGCATGCCTTAGAATTAGTGGCATGTGCAATGTCACCTTGTTGCACTTCAGATTATGTTGTATATTAGAGGCAGCATCTTGGAACAAGTTGCAATCTTAAAAGTGAGTGGAACATGAGCTCCAGAGGCAACTCAAATAGAAGCTTCAGAGTTACTTTAGAAGGCTCTTCAAAGGCAAATGCGCAGAAGCTTCAGTGGCACACTGGGCATACGCTTCAGAGGAACATTGGGCATACGCTTCAGAGGCACATGTGCACAGATCAACGCGTGTAATAACCAAAGTCTAAACATTGTGTTGACTTCCTTTGACTTCACTAGACTCTGATGTCTTCGTTTCCTTTGACATCTTCACTTCCTCTGATATCGTTTCCTTGTTCTATTTACTGCACAATGAATGAAATCATTAGTGCAATAAATTGTTCTCACAAAGTACCTTTGTTATCATCAAAACATGATGACAGAGTTGTTCATAGAACCAACCTGGTTCTAACAATCTCCCCCTTTTTTATGACGACAAAACAATAATTTTTGTGAACAATTTATTTAACAATAAAAACAAAGTAAAGCAATAACAATCAACAAAGCTTGCCCTAACTCTAAGCTTGTATTTAAATGTAAGAGTTATAAGAAACATTCTGACAGTTTTTTAAAGTATATACTCCTCTTTTTAAATGTTTTAAATTAGAGTATATACAGTTTGTTTTAAGATTGTTCGCAAAATCTCATATCCCCCTTTTGTCATCAGACAAAAAGAGTGAATGATTTTTAGTCAAAGCAATTAACATAAATCATACACAAACAATAAGATTGAATTGAAAATGACTTGAAAGTCAGTACAAATTCAATGTATCAAAGCAGAGCATAGATAAGTTTAACTACTAATTCTATTATACCAGAGGAAATGCATACATAAACCAGAACATCATTCAGAAATAAATAAAAACAAGTTTAGATTTTTCTTAATAAAATCAAATATGTCCTCAACAAGGGGTTTTATAAAAATGTTAGCCTATTGATGATCGATATCAATAAATTGAATATTTAAAATACCCTTTTGAACAAAATATCTAATAAAATGATGTTTGATTTCTATTTTCTTTGCTCTAGAATGCATAATTGGATTCTTAGTTAAACATATTGTTGATGTATTATTACAGAAAATAGGAATGTTACTCTCAAACAACTTGTAATCTTTCAATTGATGCTTCATCCATAAGAGTTGATTGTTGCGTCCTATTGCAGAGATGTACTCAGTCTCTATTGTTGACATGGCAATGGTGCCTTGTCTCTTGCTTGACCAGGAGGTCAAACTATCACCCAGAAACGTAAAATTTCCTCTGGTGCTTTTTCTTTCAAGTTTGTCTTCAACATAGTTAGCATCACAATATCCAACTAACATGTACTCAAATGAAATCTTATAGAACAAACTCATGTTAGTAGTGCCTTTCAGATATCTAAATATCTTTTTAACAGCTGTTGAGTGAAAAAATATCAAGTATGGATGTAGTAAGGTAAAGAAGTGGCTCAATCATTCCTCTGTATGTTTTCTTATCAACCCTTTTGCCTAATTCATCTTTATCAAGTGATCAGGTTGGATGCATTAATGTAGACATAGGCTTGCATTCATCCATCTTGAGCTTCTTAAGAAACTCTTTTGTATACTTAGTATGATGAATGAACACACCAATCTAACTTTGATAAACCTGAGTTCCTAAGAAGAACTTTATTTCTCCTATCAAACTCATTTGAAATTTCTGTTGCATTAACTTAGCAAATTCTTGGCAGAGTAGTTGAACCAAAAATAATATTATCTACATAAATCTAAATGGTTTAAATATGTCTTTAGTCCTTGCAATTATAACATTTTTTATTTTGGTCCTCGTAAGTTATTTTGTTTAGCTCACATCCCTGCAAATATAGTATACATTTTAAAATATTTCTTCCATTGTTACAAAAAATGTAACGCCCTTAAATCTAAATATAATTAACACATAACTTTTTTAACCTAAAAATAATCCCTCCAATATAATTAAATTATAAATTTTTTTAACATCAAATTAACCCCCAAATGTTTTAGTCTTCTTCCCTAAAAAAACCTAAAATTAACAACTTCAAAATGGTTATTGAGCCATCCAAAATACAAATCTGATCCCAATTTTCTAACGCCCAGAGAGAGAAACGATGTGTCGTTTTAGAGATGTGATGTTGAAGTGGTTTTGAGAGTCTAAGAGGAAGAAAAGTGAAAGAGCTGTGGAGCTGTGGCCATGGTGTAATGTAAGGTTATCTATGCTACGACTAGCAAAATAATATAAGAATTAATAACAAAATTGGTGTTGGAGATAATAAGGAGAAGAAGAGGAGTAACATGACACTTGTTCTGACGCTAGTCTTATCCTATGTTGTTTTTTTTCAATTCCTCTGATTTTCTTGATTCCACTTATTTTCTTAGTTCCTCTAGTTTTCTTGAACCTACAAAATCTTCAACTATCTTTTACTTTTTAAGGTAAAGCTGCTTATTATCATAATTAACATAAAATCGGGTAGTTTAATAAAGAACAGAGAAATATAACTTAGACATTAACTACTTCTGAACACCTTTTTGGTTCTTCTTTTTGGATTTCATATTATAATATGCAATCATCTGATCAGAGTTTCTGGATGAAGAGATTTGTTATCCCATCAAGATATGCATTCCTGATGAACTTGATTGGAGTGCTCAGGTGTTCATATTATAATAAAGCTGCTTATTATCATAATTAACATAAAATCGGGTAGTTTAATAAAGAACAGAGAAATATAACTTAGACATTAACTACTTATGAACACCTTTTTGGTTCTTCTTTTTGGATTTCATATTATAATATGCAATCATCTGATCAGAGTTTCTGGATGAAGAGATTTGTTATCCCATCAAGATATGCATTCCTGATGAACTTGATTGGAGTGCTCAGGTGTTCATATTATAATAAAGCTGCTTATTATCATAATTAACATAAAATCGGGTAGTTTAATAAAGAACAGAGAAATATAACTTAGACATTAACTACTTCTGAACACCTTTTTGGTTCTTCTTTTTGGATTTCATATTATAATATGCAATCATCTGATCAGAGTTTCTGGATGAAGAGATTTGTTATCCCATCAAGATATGCATTCCTGATGAACTTGATTGGAGTGCTCAGGTGTTCATATTATAATAAAGCTGCTTATTATCATAATTAACATAAAATCGGGTAGTTTAATAAAGAACAGAGAAATATAACTTAGACATTAACTACTTCTGAACACCTTTTTGGTTCTTCTTTTTGGATTTCATATTATAATATGCAATCATCTGATCAGAGTTTCTGGATGAAGAGATTTGTTATCCCATCAAGATATGCATTCCTGATGAACTTGATTGGAGTGCTCAGGTATATCTCCTAATTTTGATTGTTCACCTGACAATTCTAATTATGCTGATGTATTAGGTTCCTTTGCCAATTCTGGTTCCTTTGAAACTTCTAATTCTTCTAACAGTTATGGTTCATCTAATAATTCTAATTCTTCTGATGTATACTGTACCAACTAGTCCTCCTTCCACCAGAGTTAGGTCTCGAGACATAAGGTCTTCTGCCATCATGAGTTGGTGTAGGAATCCATTGGCCAAGTACCATAACTGGTGTTTCAACTTTGACGCTCAGGACATCTGCAAGATAAACAATTTTGTCCTTTGGTACCCGAATTTGGTTGGGTCCTAGTTTGTTAGTGGAGAAAGGTTTCTTGTTTTTCCATGTTTTTAGCATATGACAAGTTATTTTGTTTTGACCTTTCCTGGAGCAGACAATACACATATCATCAGAGGGAATAATCTTGGGTTTAACCATTGTTTATTTAAAACCAATTCCTCTCTTATTCTTTCTGCTAACACCATAGATCATAGATGCAAGCTTGCTTCTATCTATGTTGTTGGCAAGGAAATCTTGAAAAGCTATTTCATATTTGACTGAGTTACAAATGATTTCCTATGAAGGTTTTGAAATAATTTTATTATTCAGAGTTAGATTTTCTCTCTTAAGTTGTTCAAAATCTATTTTTAGAGAATTGTATTGTTCAGTCAGATTCGAATTAACTTTTCTGAGAGTTTTTTAGTTTTAAAGAAATAGTGTGATTTTTATTTAAACATTCATTCACAATAGTAATTAATTCAGAATGGGATAAATCAGACGGTGACTCAATTTCTTCTTCCACAGACTTACTTCCAGAGTCATAGTCAACATCAGCCATCAGAGTTATATACGCTTGTTCTTCACATCAGAGGATTCATTAGAGTCATCCTATGTAGCCATCAGAACCTTCTTCTTAGACTTTGGATCTTTCCTCTAAAACTTCCCTTTCTCCAGATTCAAACATTCTGACTTGACATGACCAGGTTCATTGCACCCATAGCAAATGATACTTTTCTTGTCAGATTTGTCATCATTTCCTCTATAGGGCTATCTGGAACCTTTCTGAAGGAAAAACTTCTTCTTGTTGTGCCACGTCCTCTGAATCTTTCTGGATATGAAAGCAAGCTCTTCATCCTCTGGGTCTCTATTTTGATCATCTGAATCACTATTCTTTGATTCTGCTTCTTGTAGAGCTTTCTTATTTTTATATTTGAGAGCCAGAGTATTATGCTTCTTGTTGGGCTCATCCTCTGCAAGATCAATCTCGTGAGATCTGAGAGAGTTGGTAAACTCAATCTTGGGTCTCCATTTGTTGGGCAAACTCTTGAGAATCTTCTTGACATGAACTGTAGTTGTTTAGCTCTTTTGAAGCACTTTTAACCTTAATACCAGAGTCTAAAATGTGGAAAATATAGTCTCAATGTCTTCATCTGATTCAGGATACTAGAACAGATATAACAAATCAGTCGCAACAATAAAACAAAGTATCAAGACAGAGGGAAAAACACCAGGATTTATACTCGTTTACTACCAACGTGGCAGCTACGTCGAACCCCCTCACACAGAAGGATTTATCCACTAATTCACAACCCGAATTACAACATCTGACCCTACAAGTTAGTCTTCTCAACTTCCAGCCTAAAACCTACAAACCGTTGAGACAATAAAACACCTTGACCCTACAAGTCAAGTCTTCTCAACTTTCAAATTGAAAACCTACAAGTTGTTGAGGCAAAATGGCCACTACTGGGCTAAGTTTCAAATGGGTGAAACTAGGTTTTGTTTTGCTTCTTCTAGGCAGATTAATTACAATGAGCTTCACACAAATATAAAGTACTAAGCACTAAGTAATATAAAGTTGAACAAGTGCATTTTCTAGAACTAAAACCTTGAATTCTGCATCCTTATAGAATTTTGAGTTCGTAAGATTTTCTGAGTTTGTTGTGTTGTATTTTCTTCTTCAGAATTGATCCCTTTAAATAGCATGCATTAGGGTTTCAATTTTGTCCCAAACAAATTCTGAGTGTATCTTCCTTGCACGAGGTTTACAGAGATCTTCACAAAAAATAAACTTGATAGATACAGTTTGGGATAATGACCATTGAAGCTTGATTACATCAAAAATAAATCTTTAGCCAAATCTTCTAGAGTGATTGTTGCAAGAATGTATGGATACCGCTTGAAAATAATTCTCCTTAAATCTTCTGAGCGTATCTTCCTTACATGAGGTCAATAGAGATCTTCACAAAAAATAAACCTTGATAGATACGGTTTGGGAATATCACCATTGAAGCTTGATCAATTCAAAAACGAATATTCAACTAAATCTTCCAGATAGATTATGTGCGAGAATGTCCAGATAGTGCTTGAAAATAATTCTCCTTGAATCTTCTGAGTGTATCTTCCTTGAGCGAGGTCAACAGAGATCTTCACAAAAAATAAATCCTGATAGATATGGTTTGGGAATATGACCATTGAAGCTTGATTAATTCCAAAATGAATCTTCAGCCAAATCTTCGAGAATGATTCTATGCGAGAATGTTCATATAGCGCTTGAAAATAATTCTCCTTGAATCTTCTTTCATGCTTTTGTTTAAGAGCAGTGAGAACAAATCAAAATATGTTCTTAGACCTTCAGAATCATGAAACAACTCTGTCGCCATCAGTGCATTGACTTTCCATTAGAGCCAATGACTTTCTTCATCAGAACATAACTTGACCATCAAAGTCATATGATGTGTTGTTTGGTTCAGGTAGTTAGAGGCAGAACTACATGTCTTAGAATTAGTGGCATGGGCAACATCACCTTATTGTGTTATCAGAGCATGTTGTGTATTAGAGGCAACATCTTGGAACAAGTTGCAGTCTTCAGAGCGAGTGCTGCATGAGCTTTAGAGGCAACTCAAATAGAAGCTTTAGAGTTACTGTAATAGGTTCTTCATAAACATGCTTCAGTCTTTAGAGGTAGAAGCGTAAAAGCTTCAGAAGCACACTGAGCAGACGCTTCAAAGGCAGATGCGCGCACACAACAGCGCATGTAATAACCAGAGTTTGAATGTTACGTTAACTTCCTTTCACTTCACTTAACTCTGATGTCTTTGTTTCCTCTAACATATTTGTTTATTGTGATGTCTTCATTTCCTTTGACTTCTTCACTTCTTATGATATCTTCCCACAGTTTTCTGGGTCCTGCTATGGTTTTAGCTCTTTTAGTAAATAATTGGTTCATTCATGATATTTGATAATTATAGGTGTTAATGTTGAAATAATATAAAAAAATGATTCCTTGTTTCTATTGAAACATTTCTAATTTTGAAATACCATATAAACAATATTAATATCAATCAAAGACATATTTCCATAACCAAAATCATTATACTACCCCCTTGTCAATTCAAGATTAATATGGAATCGTACTTGAAGAATCCATGAAGTTTTGATAAAAACGATGTTATGTGTTAAAACGTAGTGATCTTTCAATTATAGATTCTTTAGTTTGTGTTTATTTTCTCCTCTAATAGAATAAAGAGAATTATTATTATTTTGATGCCTACAATTGTGGACAATAACCATTTACTTATAGTAATCGTAAGTTGTTTGATGAAGAATCGTAATAATCAATCTTTTATTATTTTTATTTCTACCCATCATAAAATATAAATAATGTTTATGGTATCTAAAAAATATATTCCATGAAAATTATATCTTTAGCCATAAACCTTATATGAAAAAGATCATTTTAATTTGACTAATTAACATAGTGGCCCTAACATAATTAAATATTATATATGTTACCCAAAATTTCTAATAATCTTCCACTAGTCACAAATGTATCATTATAAATGTGTTTGACTATAAGAGCTAAAAAATTGTTGGTATAAACCTTTGACATAGAACATACACTACAACAATAACAAACTCCCACTAAACCAAAGAATCCTCAAGTTGTATAACACCTATGTGAATAGTGTGCTCATGAAATATATTGTTTGGAAGGCCCTTTGTGAGATGGTCAGTTATCATAGAGTTTATCCCGAAGTGTTCTATGGAAATTTATCCACTTTTTACTCTCTCCTTTATAAATAGGAACTTGGTGTCAATATGTTTCGACTTTGTCAAGCTCTTATTGTAATTTGAGTATAAGACTTCTGATTTGTTGTCACAAAATAACTTAAGTGGTCTTTCAATTCCTTCTAGAATTCGCAGCCTAGTGATAATGTTCCTCAGTCAAATCCAATGATTTAATGCCTCATAACATGCTACAAACTTTGTTGCCAAGATGGATGAAGCTAAGAGTTTGCTTAGCACTACGTTAAGAAATTGCACCACCGACCAGTAAATAGATATAGCTTGAAGTAGATCTTCTACTATATTGACATCTAACAAAATCTGAGTCAAAATACACAATGATCTCCAAAAAGTCTAACCTTCTATATGTAGGCATATAATCTTTTATTCTTTTCAGATTTCTAAGAACATTTGTGGTTGTTTTCCAATAATTCATTCTTGAATTACTTGGGCATCTACCCAACACTTCCACAATGTACGTTGTATCCAAACGCGTGCTTACTTGAGCATACATTAGACTCCCTACAACTGATGCATAAGGAATCTTTTGCACTTCTACAATATCAAGATTCCCTCAAGTATTGACTGAGATTGATGTCAAATATGGGTATGATGCAGCCACTTTTGTATTTATCTAAATGTTGTTGCCTTGAAGAGGTTAATGGATTTCCGAAAATGGAAGCCACCATTGCAAAAGACGAAAACTTTACCTCACATTGCTTCTTTCATGCAGCTAAAGGTGAAAACTGAAGGTGGAAACACGAGAAGGGGGTTTGAATTATGTTTGACTAAGTTGATAAATTTTTTATTATTTGATTAAACTGGTCCAAACTTGATGATTTACTTGGAGTAGAAACCATAACAACACTATGGAGTGCATGAATAAAGTGACACAGGTAATTTATTCTGGTTCACCACTAACTTAACTACATCTAGTCCCTTCACTCAGAAGGATTTAATCCAATAATTCAACAACTTGAATTACAAAGAACCTGACCCTCCAAGCCAGTCTTCTCAAACAACTTGACAGCCCCAAATTTTTTAGGAACACACACACCTTGACTCTATCAGCCAAGTCTTCTCCACACAATCTGACAACCTCAGATTGTTGAAGGCACACTATCACCCCTATCGGGTTTGAATACAAAGGTTTAGAACTTGAATAGTTGTTTCTAACAAGCTGATAATAACAATGACTATCGCACTCTAAGAAAAACACTTAGAAAATATTTTTCATTTGAACAAGTGTTTCTTTATTTGAACTCTAAAATAAATTTGGAATTTTGAGCTTAAATTGTTCTACCCTTTTCTGATTTTTCAATGATCTTCTTCTTCAGTCTTGAGTATTTATTTATATATAAAATTAGGGTTTCAATTTAGTCCTTGTTTAATTATGAATTGTATCTTAATTCCTAGCTTGGTAAAAAATGATCTTATTCAAAAATAATTTTGAACAAGATGTTTTTTGATAATTTGTTCTTTAGCCAATTCTTTATTTTTGGATTCAATCTTAGCAGTTATTCTAGATTGATTATGTTATATTTTGTTCATATTGAGTTTGTAAAATTTTCAAATTCATTCTATTAGTATTTTGTTCAAATTGAGTTTGTAAATTCTTCAAATTGATATTGTTGGTATTTTGTTAAGATTGAGTTTGTAAATTCTTCATATTGATACTGTTTGTATTTTGTTAAGCTTGCTTTCGCAAGTTCTTCTGATGAAACTTCCTTCCTATTGCTTACTTTGATTTGGGCGGGAACAAAGTATTGGCCTGGTTCTTGAACTTTCACGAGTAGGAATATAACTAAATTCAATTCAATATTTTGTCCTTTGTCAAAATTTGAATTATATCTTTGCAAATAATAAATATATCTTCTTGTCGGTGTTTCTTCTTGTAAATAATTTGTATCTTTTTGTAGATAAATCTTGATCAAATCTTTTTGTAAATAGTTCATATTTTCTTCAAATCTTAATCATATCTTCTTTTCAATTTGGTCAAAGATTTTCTTCAATTATAAATCTGAATTAAATCTTATTTTAGTTGTCTTCAAAAACACAAAGCTTCTTTCATACTATGTGAAGTCAAATATATTGTTCTCATTAAATACTTTTGTTAACATCAAAACTCTAAGTATAAAACCAATTTGATTCCAACAAAAACGTTACCTATTCTAATGAAACATGGTTTCTTAATTGGAAAAATGGGAATTGTAGAAAGGGAAAATGTGATTGTAGAGAGAATGAAGAAGAGAAAACCAAAAGTGTAATCGAAGAAGAAAACTATGATGAGTAACATGGTGGGATTAGTTAATGATTTATTAAACTTTTCTATTATTTAATTGATTTATTAGTTAATTAATTAACTTTTTTAATTAATGAATTGTTATTCAAATTTAAATATTAAAAAAATACACAGTCACCTAATTTAATTTAGTCATGAAAATTATTAGTGTGCCATGTCAACAAAAATTGGTCACGTCAATATTTTTAATAAAAAAAATCAACTTTTCTAAAAATTTCTTTTAAATTGTAGGGGTATAAATAAATAAAAAAGTTACACAAACTAAAATCAAAATGACTCGTATAAACAAGGACCAAAAACATATTTAAGTTTTAAATTAAACATACAGGTATTCAAATCATGACAAAAAGTGATACATCCAAACTCCTAAAATCTAGAAAAATTAAAATTTCAAAATTAAAAAATAAATCCTAGATTTACCCAACCCATCAAAATCCCTAGAATCAAACACAACTCCTACTTGCATCATAGCAAAGGCTTGAATTGTAACAAATTTCCTAATTGCATTATAATTTACTACAACATTTTTTTCTTAATAGTTGAAAATTGTTGCCAGAAATTGCAAAATATATTGTCTAAGAGTATAAGCAAGATTTTTCAAGTGTCTTATATGGGAGTATTGCTTAATGTCTAAGACAATATTTTTCTCTCATTTTTAGACACACTATTCATAAATGTTGTCTAAACTACGAGAATATGGGACAATTATCATGTACATCTAAGACAATATTTTTTAAATGATGTCACATATATCAATAGTCTATAAACATTGTCTAAAAGTAAAACAACGAGAACATTACTAAAATATAACCATAGCTTATAGCCAACAATTTTTAATGGTATCTATATAGTATAAACAACAATTTTTATTTTTCCATCATTTATACTCATCACCTTGATGTTACCAAAATTTCCAAAATAGTTTTACATCAACCAAATTACATCTTCATTATCAACACAAATACCCCTTCTAAAAAAAAAAACTAACCCTATGATGCTGAAGTTCCTTCTATAACAATATACTATATACAATGAAGATTAAACTAATTAAGGATAGAGTCACAACAAATGACAACCCACTCAAACTTATAACAAGATACATTTTGACACATCCAAGAGACTTTCAACCAACTCAAACTCATAAGTCCAAGGCTTATTGAAGTATTTTAGTTAATTCTTTCTTGATCAAACAGTTAAACCCTGCAGGAAAAAAACGGAAAACTTAAACAATTGAATAAAGAGAGGATAAATCATTAGTGGAGACAGGAAATGTGGTTCAAACTAGTGTTTTATTTCAACCATCTAAATAACCTTGGGTTTCTTGAAAATGTCCCTATAACATTCATGATAGCATTGACAAGTGTTGGCAAGACTCGTTGGTTCTAACTTATGCATCCTCTTCAACCGACAAATTTAATAATCATATAATCTCAATTTCTACCCTATAATACATGAACCAAAAACCCATGAAAATCAGTTAGTAGAACATTGCATAAAATAAATGAGTTAAAAATATCCAAAACAGTTGAATCTTTCACTGGTCTTTCCTCTGAAGAATAAATGTTACTTTAATTAAATTCTTAATATTACTATTAAAGTAAATTAAATTAAAAATTGTTGAATCTTTTATTAGATATGTAGGTACAGTAACCATATAATTATTTTGAAGTTTAATAAATTTTTTCTTTCAAAGAATATTATTAAATAAACTTTTATAATGTTGGAGGGAAGAATTAGAATAAAAAATTTCATTAATGCTGAATTTTTTATGCAACGATTCAAAATTGCTCCTATATATGTCTAAGAGAACGATTATTAAATATAGCAAAAATATATGAGAAGAACGTTTTAAAGTTGTTCCTATAAAGATTTTAGAGAACATTTACATGCAATTGCACACAATAGTTAAAAAATGTTGTTTGTTCTATTTTTAGACAACATTTTACACATGTTGCATAAAGCAATGTTGAAAGAGACTACAAATGTGGTACTGAGCTTTTTAGAATATTACAAAATTTGCATACCTCTCATCTTATTCTAAGGTCGGTTGACCAAAACACATTTCCTTTGTCTAATTAAGATTTCTAAAATCACTTTTCTTTTGATAGTTAAAAAGAAAATAAATTTATTAATTTGACTGCTTCCACCAATAAACAATTTTTGAAATCGTTAATTTTAATTTTATAAACTATGTAATATGAAATGATGAGTGTCGTAAAATTAGAGTTTCTTTGTGGAAAGATCGATGTTATTTTCAGGGCTTTGTTATGATGCAAGTAGTGGACTAGAGAATAGTTTGTATTTTATTTGAGTAGATTTAGGGTTATGTTTAATTTTAAGGATTTCGATGGGTTGGGTAGATCTAAAGTTTATTTTTTAATTTAGAGATTTTGATTTTTTCTAGGTTTTAGGAGTGAGACGATGAAGAATGTGATGAATTTTCTTTTGATTTCTTAATTTTGAATAAAAAATAAAATCCAGAAAACTGTTGATGTGGTTTGTCATCTCAACAATTTTTTGATAAAAAATGAAAAAAAAATGGTTAACTTGTACAAGTTTTTAAGAGATAAATACCGTTTTGAAAAAAAAGATAAATGACCAAAATATTACAATTAAATAAAATAAAAAAACTACAAAGGTAATTTTGTCAAAATATTATTACATGAAATTGTGTTGTTATTAATTGATCATGTTAGTTTCATGAACTATGAATATGTGTTGTGAATTATGGTTGTGCAAAATGTGAAAACATGTTTGATAATGTGATTTTGTGTTATGATAAATGAGTTGTGACATTGTGAAGTTACGTTAAGATTTGTAATGATTATGTGATTAGATATCATGACAAATACTTGTTTAATTGTGAACTTGTGTAATTGTGAAATGTCCAACTCATGCCAATGATGTTACTCGCTAAAGAGTGGCCTAGGATGACCTAGGATGACGAATGGATTAATGTATATGTGAGGGTTTATAATACAATGTATATGTGAAAAGTTCATGACCCAATATTTTATGTGAGGGATTAATAACCCAATCTATTGTGCATATCATAGTAATAAGGAGGGTTTAATAACAAATATTTGAGACGTACAACATATTTAGTTTGATATTGGCAATCATAATGATCTTAAGGAAATACGTCTGACCTTGGGGGTTTATTCGGCTAGAAAATTCCAATGTGCCTTGAGGGTAATTCTCCAATGTCAAAAGTTATCATGCAATACACGTTTACTGACAAGCTAGAATTTATCTATTTTTATAGCTTTATTTGATATGTTAATTTGATGCTTTTAATTCACTTTTAGTTCTATTTTACTAACTTTTTGTTTTGCTTAGATTGCAAGGAGAAGTGAAGGAATAAGTGAATATTCTTGGTGCAAAAGAGCCTTTAAGTCAAGTGGTGCAGTCATGGTGCATCATGATCAAGAAAATAAAAGAAACTCAAGTTCTAGCAAGCATTACTGCCCGGCCGTAATGGCCATTACAGCCATAATTGATGAAAGAGAAAAAAAAAAGAATCTACCACTCCAAGTTAGCAAAGATTACTACTAGCAGTAATGACCATTATGGTCATAATCTGATCAACTTTTGTTGCTGAATCCATTACTGTCTGACAGTAATGACCATTATGACCATAATCTGCTCATCTTCTACTGCTGAACCTATTACTGCCTGGCAGTAATGACCATATGTCATAATTTGATCATCTTTTGTTGTTGAACCTATTATTGCCTGACAGTAATGGCCATTATGGTCATAAACTACTCATCTTCTACTGTTGAACTATTTTTCTTCTAGGAAATTCTTATGGTTTCTTGTAATTAAAGCTCATGAAGGCACCTAGGGCTATAAAAAGGACGAAAATATTCAGTTTTAGACACATATTCCTACTCACAATCTCTTGTTACTCTTTTTGTTGTTCCTGTATTTCTCTTAGAAATTTTCTAATTTCAATAATATTCAGTTTTCTATTTTTGCTTTGTTATTTTATTATATTATTTTATATTTTTAATGTTTTTATATTTAAGCTTTGATTCTAATATGATCATATGTGAGTAGATCTTCCTTGTCTTGGTATTGTAGGATTTCCATTGTTGGATATCTAACAACTTATATTTCTTTTCGTCATGACTATTGATCATTTAATCCAATCTTATTACTTAAATATCAAATAATATATCATTTATATTCATACTTAGATATCAAATAATATACCAAAAGATAGATTTGATATCTGACCCCTAAGATTGGACAAGAGAATCATATCATGAAAATAGATTTTGGTTCTTTTGAAATCATGAAAGATATCTTCTCTTAAAGGATTTTGCTAATACATCAATCATGAAAATAGGTTGGTTATTAGTTTAAAATACATTTTGTTCTTTGAAACAAGACATTAGTTATAATTGTTTATCTGATTTTTAAGAGCTTAACACCCATAACTCAAATAAGGTTAATTTTATTGTATCCATGATTATGAAAAACTACAGTCCCAAGGATTTATTTTTATTGAGAATTTTAAACCAAAAATCATTATCAACATTTACTGTTTTAGCTAATCATCATAGTAAAGAGAGACTAGTACTCATAACAAAGTTCTTGTGGGAACGATAATTTTTACTACGCGATAATACCGTGCACTTGTGGTCTTATCATTTACTTTGACTAGATGCGTATATGAGTCTCAAGTTTAGTTGGGTAAACCTATGATTACAAGGTCTCAAGGCCTACACTTTGTTGTCTATCCACCTATGTGGTGGAATAGTGTTGCATCTCCTATCCAATGTACTTCGGGATCAGATTGAATCACATGTCATGAGAAGTATTGCATAAAAGTGAACATAACGTTACATAATTCATTATGAGTATTATGTTATCAATGATTGTGAACAGTTTGGCAATCGTTGCACTCATATGTATGAGATTATTATTATATTGTGCTACGATAATTAAACTTTGTTGACACATTAATCAATCCGAATGAAATTATGAGGTACTTATAGTTCTCTTCACGCGTGCAAAAAATTGTCTTCAAAATATCTTGCACTCGCACTCAAATTTTGTGATACCCAAATTTTAATTCCAATTTGGAAAAATAACAGCCCCATTTAATCCATCTAACATTTCATGAACAACCAAAGTTAGATATTTCTCCGATATAGTATCTTTGTTCAAAGTTCGATAATTCACACGCATATGCCAAGATGTATCCTTCTTAACCAAAATAATTGGGCTTGAGAAAGAGCTTGAACTATGTAGAATTACCATTTGCTGCAACAACTCAACAACTTGGTTCTCAATCCTATTCTTATGTAGATGTGGATAACGATAGGACCTTATATTGACCAGGCTAGTTCCCTCTAGTAATTAAAAAAATGTATGATCTCCCTTTTAGGAGGTAACCCCGCCATCTCTTGGAACATTTTTGGGAAATTTACAAGAACATTGAAAAGTTTTTGGTGTTGAACAAAATTCAAAGTTGACATTCCTACATTTTCTTGTTCCCCATAAGTCTTGCACTACTTACATTGTTGGACATCCCTCTTAATTGAATGGGTCTACCTTGATGTTTGAAATCCATCGTCATATTTCCCCAATAATATATACTTTACCAAAATCTTTCAACCATGACACATCCAATCCTCAAGAATCAAAAACATACACATCTATAACAAACTATGAAGTAGAAATGTTGCTTTACAAGGAAATGGGGTTTGAATTGTAAAATTGTCTTTTAAAATTTTCCTGTTAACACTTAAAATATAACTCAAGAATGATCTTGGTTAATAAGACAGAAAATGGAGAACGTTCTTGATTCTGGAAACAGAAAAGGAAGAACGTTCTTGGTTAGTTTTAAAAGACAGAACGATCTTAATAGTAAAGGCAGAAAACGAAGAACGTTCTAGAAAACGCAGTGAAGGTGCAAACACGAGAAGGGGGGTTGAATTTTGTTTGACTAACTTGAATACTTTTTCTGTTTTTGCAGTTTTATAACAAAACCTGATGTATGAATCAAACAGATTAAGCGGATATAAAGTAAAAATAAAAACACAGAATTTTATACTGGTTCACCGTTAACGAGGCTACGTCCAGTCCCTTCACTTTGAAGGATTTCACTAATTCAAAACCTTGAATTACAACAATACCACTGACCCTCCAAGTTAGTCTTCTCAAACAGTCTAACAATCCTAGACTTTTGAGGAATACAACACATTGACTTCTCAAGTCAAGTCTTCTCTTACCAATCTGACAACCCTAGATTGTAGAAGGAATTACAACACCTTGAATCTAATTGCTAAGTAATCTGCTACCCCTTCTGACTCCCTCAGATTGTACACTCTACTTCAACAACTTAGATCTAACACAAGGGAAAGAAAAACACGAGTGCTTGCTTCTGGAAAGCTGAAACTCACAATTAACCTCACTGAAAACTCGAGTGTTTGCTTTTGGAAGTGTATGACTCTTTTGTGATTTTTCGATGTTGACTCTTCAGTCTTGAGCCTCTTTTTATAGATGTCAATTAGGGTCTCTTCCAAGCTTAAATTCGAGTTGTATCTTGCTGGATTCTCTTGCAAAAATGACTTGGCCAATCGAGTTTCTCTTAAATAAAAAACATATCTTTTTAGCTCCAGATATGCATTCGAAAATAACTTTGGCCAATCCTGTTCTTAATTAATTCTGGATCAAATATTTCTTCTCGCCAATAGCTTCTGAATTCCACAAGACTTCAATTTATTTTTGTATCAAATCCTTTTAATACTTTGATTAAATTTAATCACGTCTCCACTGATCATGATTTAATCTGGACTGTTTAATCTTCTAATCTCGTCCACATCTGGACCATACAATCTGATATGCTGTGATCTTCTGATTTCGGCCAACCCTGGACCACACTTTCTGATCTTCTGATCTCGACCACTCTAGACTTGCAATCTGATCTGCTGTGATCCTCTGATCTCGGCCAATATTGGACCACACGTTCTGATCTTCTGATCTCGGCCAACACTGGGCCATATGGTCTGATCTTCTGATCTCGACCAACACTGGGCCATATGCTTAAATCTAGACCATTGATCTGAACATCTTCCCTCTGATCTGGACCAATTCTGAAATGGGTCTGGATTGAACTGAAATTAAGTCTGGACATAGGATATTTTAATCTGGACATTTACCTTCTGATCTGGATCAGGTCTGGATTAAATCTGAATATCATTTCTTCTGGTCTGGACTTAGTTTCATACTCTGAACCATTCTATCTTCTGGTTTGGGCCAAATCTGAATTAAATCTCTTGTTCTGGACCAATTAATTTATGCTCTGATCAAGTCTGGATCAAGTCTGGACTGATTATTATTTCACTGCCAGGCTATCTTCTGGTCAAAATAAATTCTGAACCAAATCTGACTTTTGATTCCTTCTGGTCTGGAACAAGTCTCCTTTTGGCAGACTTCCTTCAGGTGTAGTCCAGGTCTCCTTCTGGACTCTGCTTCCTTCTGATCTGGGCCAGGAAAGATATCCTCTGGTGGTGTTTTGACATCCTGGTGTATCCTATGGTGCTTTCAGGATGCATCCTCTGGTACCTTCTGGATGCATTATCTGGTGTATTCTGGAGGTGTATCCTCTAGTCTGATTTTATCATCTGGTAATTCATCTTTTGCCTCTGGTGACTTCATCTTCTGCCTCTGGTAACTTCATCTTCTGTCTCTGGTAACTTCATCTTCTGGTGGCATTTAATATAATAATTCAAAGTACAAAATAAGATTACATGGAGTGCTTTTGTAAACATCAAAATCCTAAGTACTTAGAACCAACTTGGTTCGAACACACAGAACGTTCTGGTTTGTTTTAAAACAGAAAATTGTTTTTCAGCTTAAGTAAATAAAGAGCTAAATTTAAATAGTGTTAGGGAAGAGATAACACACAGAGATTTATCTTGGTTCACCCAACTTGGGTTATGTCCAGTCCTCACACCAGTGAGTTTTTCCACTAAGTGTTTAAACAAAGTACCCTCTTGGTTTAACATCACCTAGCTCAGATCAACCTTGATCTGTTACAGTTTATCAATCTTTTCCACCCAGAAAGAAATTCAATCAGATCACCTATCAACCCTTGATAGGATTTTACAACTTACCTTTTAATCTTAAAAGGATTTTCTCTTAAACAACTCACTCAAGCTATAAACAATCCTTATAGTCTTAAGTGTTATATGATAATGATAAGATTTATAACAGAATCTGTTTTGACTCAACTCTTGTTGGAGTTTAGATTCTTTACAAGAGGTTTCAGTAAACTAAAGATAATGAATTCGAGACAGAAGGTTACTGATTTCTTTGAGAAGCTTTCAAGTGTTAATGTGAGTGATTAATGATTTTCTTTGCACTTGAATGTCTTGATTTTCTCTTCAGCAGTGAGGTTCCTTTTATAGAACTCTTAGAAGTTCTTGCAGGTTCAATATTACCGTTTGAGGAGGTTCCCTTGGTCAAGGGGCAAAATAAAATAATCAGCCCTTATTTTAAACCTTTTGACTGAACTTTTATTGCTTTTTTGACTTCTTGACTTATGTATATCTGTTTATTTGTCTGCCATCTGATATGTGCACACTGTAGGTTTAATTTGATCATGAGAATACGTGTCAGAGTGTGATGGTGTACAATAAATAAAAACGTTCTTGGTCTGGTTCAGAACTTGGAGAATGTTCTGGTGCAGAATGGCAGAAGCTGGAGAATGATCGTTTTCAGCTGTTTCATCTGTTTTGCCTTACTCTAAATCTTTTCTCCTTAGATCTTTTAGAGTGTTTCTTTTGCTATCTTTAAAGCTTCATATCCATGATGATGTACTGGAAATTCGTTTAAAATAAACATGATTTTTCCTTGCATAAAAATCAGGTTTAAATAGTCTTAATGAAGTAAAAAGCATCCTGGAGAACGTTCTTGGTTTTTCCAAAAAACGTCCAGAACGTTCTTGGTTATTGGCAGTCCATTTTTAGCGTTGTTTTTTAAACTGATTCTGCTTAGTACCTATCTTGGATTAATACACTCAAATACACATGTTAAATAACAATTAACTTAGAATCATAATTAGAGTCTTTAATTAATCTTTGCTTGTTTTCATCAAAACACTTTAATTGAGATTATGTCTTAACAAACTAAACATCATCTATCTGAATACTAAAGTTGGAGCATTTACCTCTTGTGGCGACCCTATGACCGTCTCCCAAATAAACTCTCATTTGTCGAGTTAGAGTACCAATTATTTATAGCACCGTAATTGCTTCAAGAGAAATGAAATTGTAAGATGCACTGTTGACCTCAATCACCAACATGGTGATGTTTTTCAACCTTCCTTCCATCTTGGTCGTCTTCGCCTCATTAAGGACTCCTCGATTTAGCTGACATAAACCTATTGTCTCGTAGTCAATAATGTATTTTCCTCAATTGTTTGTGCTTTAGTGACCAAAATCTCTCCATCTTCGTTATGGTCTCATCATCGCCCAACACAATAAATGAAAGTTCCTTTCAGAGCACTAATATAATGAGGGAAACCTATCTCTGCAACAAAAACAAAACCCTTTCAACTTTCGTTCCATGTGCTCGTGATAGGGTAAATGTATAACCCCTTTTCTATGACCATTATAAGGTTTTCTTTCTTCTTTTGTGTTGTGATAAAAATGTAGACAACGGGGTCCATTTCCCTTGTGTTTTAGTCGGTTTCGAGTTGGGAACTAAATGGTTCCAACCCTTTGGCCTACGCCTCACTATTGGGCATGTTAGAGAAATTTTAACCCTTTTTGTCTTTAAAAATTAGGCCCTTCAATTATTTTTTGTTATTCCGTGTAACTAATAACTCAATCAGTTTTGTCCTCTTCTTGTGTTGTCTATCTCTACTTCCAAGTTATAAGTCAACTTCATCATATCTATTTGATTTTGTGGGTTAAATATGTGCACTCTGCTCTTCAAATTTGGACGAAGATTACCTATAAAATATGTACTGTTATTTTGTTTTTATTTTTTATGATTAGTATCTATCTTTATTTCTAGTATTATTATGTTTTGTTTAATAATTAATTGCTATGTTTGATGAAGCTATTAGTTGAATAACTTAATTAAATTAGAATTTATAGAGCCTATATGGGTATTTGGTTTACCTTGGGCCAAAGAAATGATTAAGCTAGGAAATAGTAGAATTGGTGTGACCTTGACCCAATTCACAGGTATGAGTGCTCTTGCATTAAGATGTTTTTGGTTCATCCATCCTAAAAAAAATAGTATCTTGGTCTATTCTTTGAATGTTCAATTCAAAAAAAAAAAAAGAAATAACAATAATAAACTACAAGACAAGGTTTTCTTTGACTCTTGATTGTGTTGTCTTGACTTAATGATGGTATGGGTGTCCTTATCTCAACCCAATTAAGAGAGGAGAGAATGAACATTCTATAATTATTGGCACCATGCACCCACTCATCTCTTCCCTCCTTACCACCTTTAATTCATTTTTGAAAATGGAGGTTAGAAATTAAATAATGGGTTTGGTGGTTTTTTTTTTGTGCAATCAAGAGAGGACAAAAATATCCTCTCTCTGTAAGATAGAAATATCTTCTCCATTTCTCATACATGAACAAAATGATTATTTTGTTTTTATTACAAAGAGAATCATATGAAATTTTTGGGTCAATGGCAATTAACAAAAAAATAAAAAGGGACGATATACATATAAGTGATTTCCTATTCATTTTTTCTCACCTATTTTTGTTTTCTCCAAGTTCACAAACAAAAGAAAGAAAAGAAAAAAAAAGTCTTCCTTTAGAAAACTCACGTCCACACACACCATCACAACCATTATCAATTTGAATTTCAATTTCCTTCCTGTCTTTAAGTATCATCTTAAGGTAATTTTGATTCAACACTCTCTTTTGATTTCTTTCATCAAGAGAAGAAAATTAATACAAATTCTTCATATCAAGAGTTTGGACCTTTTTCTTGTTCTTCGATTCGTGAGGCTTATGACATGTTATTAGGAAGAAAACGTCTAAGATAAGGGCTTGCCTCTTGCAATTCAAGTTATAAGTTAATTTTGTGTACGAGGGATTAATTTATTTTGTTCTTGAATTTTTTTTGTTGGTAGTTAATATGTTTTTATTTATTCTATTGTAAAAATAGTTGAATTGGAAATAGAAAAATAGTTGTAGCTAGCGTTAATTTAATTGTGTAAGTCAGTATATAATTGAAGGGAAAAACAAACTTAGGTTGTTGTGTTATTTTAATTTCGTGCAATGTATATATGAATGAATAATTTTTATTAGATGGTCACATGTATCATGTATGTGTGAAGAGAAAAATTTCTATACAAAAAAAAAAAATATAAATGATCATGTCATAATAAAAAGCTAAAATTTTTGTAAATAGTAAATTGTAAAGGAAATGAATAAATTTACATGGACATTGGATTAATAGAAGATAAAAGATTTATTAATTGTTAATTTTTTTATGTTGATTTCTATATTTTATAATAATAACGTGCTATGTTTTTATTTATTTATGTTGTTGATCATATATAGCTGTTGTTGTCTTGTAAATTGTTGTTATTGCTGTTTTTTTTTCAAAGATTTATTATATTGTTGTTTTATGTTTTTGGAATTTTTTTCTATGTTCTTGATTTAATTGTTTTTTTATTATTGTTACTGCCTTGTAATTCGAAGGTTGATAAGTAAATAATGATTTTTAATATTGTAAAGGCACCAAATATATTTTTTGTTTTTGTGAAACATAAATAGAAGAATGAAACTTTAGTAATTCGGAGTTTGATAAGTAAATTTTGATAAAAAATTATCCCAATGAAGATTTGAATTTGAATTATTCCGAACGATTCGTCTTTAGTAGAAGTTTATTAATCACTTGAGATCAATCCTTAGTTAAACTAGGCTTTATCAATACATAAATAATTAAATTTAATATTTACTCCCTCATTTTCATTTTAAATATTTTATTTAGGTTGAACCCAATTTTTTTTAAAAAATATTAATTGTGTTGTTTTCAATAATAAAATGGGATTTATTTACTTAAATATCTTTATTAATTGTAATTAGTGAAATTTTTTGATAAATTTAAATACAATAAATAAAAATATATTATTTCAAAAAAATAATTAAATATTGTATTAATATTGTAAAAAAAATAATTTGACATAAGGAAAAATGATAAATGATGCATCTATTTTGAAGGAGTATATATGCTATAAATATAAATAATAAATAAAATAAATAATAATAAATAGAATAAAATAAAAACCAAACACAAAAAAGAAAATGAAATGTATGAGCAAATTTGCCATCCACCTTTACAAAACAAAAGGGAAATACACAAAAGCTAACCACGAAAACACAGCACAATTCAAATTCAATCCCGCTAAATAATTTAACTGCAATCTTCTTCTTCATTTCTTCGAGTTGCACCAAGCCACCTCGCTACTTTTCACGACACACTCAACCCCCTTTCACAAACCAAAGCCTAGGGTTAGGGTTTTGGTTCCTCCGCCATGGAAGCCGCAGTAATCGACGCCGGCTCCTACCTCCTCAAAGCCGGTTTCGCAATTCCCGATCAAACTCCCGCTATGGTAATAAAAAGTTTCCAATCTCATTTTCATTTCTCAAAACCAAAGACAAAACTGTTCCTAATTGTTGTTGTGTTTGTGTGTGTGTGTTGGTTAGATAATTCCTAGCCAGATGAAGCGAATGGTTGATGATAAATCATCAGTGGATGATGATGGTAGTGGTCAGTTAGTGGTGGATGAGGTTTCCGTTGATCCGGTGGTGCGAGGGTATGTTAGAGATTGGGATGCTATGGAGGATTTGTTGCATTATGTTTTGTATACTGGACTTGGATGGGAAATTGGCAATGAAGGACAAATATTGTTTACGGATCCACTTTGTACCCCAAAGGTTTTTATTTTCAGGATTTTTTTTGTTAATTTAATGCTTTTTGAAGTCTCCTATTTTATTATCTTATGTGAATTCTTTTATTGCAATGTGAACTTGCGAATAATTTTGTTATGTGAATTACTGACACAAACATGGAACAACACTGACATATAGACACTAGAAATATTTTGAGAAAATAGAAGTGATTGAATGGAATACGTGTTTTAGTGTGGTGTCAGTGTTAGACAACGACATGTCTCAGACACTAGAAACACATTCAATGTGAAGTGTCGGTGCTAACACAGGTCTTGTTCATGCTTTGATGAGATTATTTTGGGTTTTAATGTCATGTGTTACAAATTTAAGGTTATTAGGGAGAAGAAAAACAGAGAATTGAATATTGAAGTCTCATATATTAAATTATTTGAAAAGCTGAACGGACAGGTTCAGATTACTAGTGTTTGTACAATGCTTATTCTTCACTCACTCTAACTATAACAGTTTGTAACTGTCAGAAATAGCTAGTGCCAGGTGGCATAATACAGGCTGGCAGAAGCCTAACCTAACTAACCGGTGCTTAGTTGGCGCTGAATAAGCTATCACTGCTTTCATACAGCAGAGCTTTTAGAGAGTTATCTTCTATACTCACACAAAGGATGTGAAAATAAGTCATTGTGGTTACTGTTTATATACACTCGAACGTTAAACACGTGCCACATCGTGTTTCACCATCTTGGCTCTTGCCACATAATGATATTACTTCTTTCCTAATATCTGTCTACAAATAATGAAACATGATTGCATGTCTATCTAAAATCTGTTTACATAGTCAGTGAATATTATTTTTTTCAATAATAATTTCTGACCAAAGTTAACAAACTTATTCAAATGAGTACTTATTTACACCTTTCATCCAGACAGGTTCTTAATGTATAACTGAATTGTGTAAGTTTGCTTGTGCATTATACCATTTGTCTCCTAGGTTACCTGACTTTACTATATGATGATCCTAGATGATTTTGATATTAATTTTGTGTATGTTTTCTTCTTGGGAGTGTTTATGTTCACTGTTTATCATTTAGCTAACTAGGCACTGAGTTGTTTTGTTTTTATATACTCTTGCTGTCTTGCAGTCTTTCCTTGAAAATGAAATTGGGGGTGGCAATAATTTTCTTTTGATGTGTATTATTATACAGATTTTTCTTTTAACAGATGTTTATATTATTGTTTTCCAGGCTAACAAAGAACAGCTAGTGCAACTAATGTTTGAAACATTCAACATATCAGGGTTTTATGCATCAGAACAGGCAGTGTTGTCTCTCTATGCTGTGGGAAGGATCTCTGGATGCACAGTTGATATTGGTCATGGAAAAATAGGTATCCAAATTTGAATGAGTGGGGATTTCAGGATTGTTAGAATTTATGAATAAGTATTGCATTTAACTGGTGGTATGTTTGATGTGCTTTCTATATGTCTAAGTCCATAAAATTTTCGCATTGCATGCAGTTGCATATTCATTTATCCTGCACATTGTATACCCCCATCCTTTTTTAATATTTATTTGTTTAATTCCCTGGTTCTGCATTATCTTCATAACTATGTGAAAAGAATCGGATGCTTCGTGCTTGGGGTCTGTACTAGTTAATGTAATTGAATTGAATGGGTTACTTGAAATAAATCGTCTCAGCCTCATGGATTTATATTCATAAACATAGATTACATGTAGTTTAAAATCCCTCAATTTTAGAGATGGGTATATCTGTCTTCAACAAATACATATTCTAATGTAATGGCAAAAGACATCAAACAAATCAAAGGATATCATCACCACCCCTAAAGCTGGTACGTAAATATATGCATGAAACTTGCTACATATGTATTAACTTGGACCCTGAAGAAACTTAGGAAGATGTTTACAAGTTGATATTTGGAATTCACAACAAGGTAGAAAATGATAATTTGCTTGTACATGACATTTTCTTGGGGATATAATATTCAATTGCTATATGCTTGGTTAGCTCGTTCATTCGAGTGGAATATAGGTTGCAAGATTGTTTCATTGTCACAAATGAATGTCATAGAGATTAGAGCCTATTTTGCAAGCTTCAGTTTTTGAAGTAGTTGTTTAAACTTTAAACCATTTAAGTTCGCAAAGAGCCATTGCTTGATAACCTACTTCCACATCTGATTTTGCAAATAAACTTTTTGTTTTTCCACCAAATGAGATTCCACCCAACAAGATCACAATACCCAAAAGTTGACTTTCTATTATTATAAGATATTCTGCCCAATTTGAATTTTTCAGAGCAACAATATCCGTATAGCCTCTGTTTTTGTTAATCAAACCTTTTCTTAGAGAGCCTTTTATACATTTTAAAATTCAAATTACTTTATCCCAATGGCTATCAAAATAAGAGTAGAGGAACTACCACACAGTATGTATTTTGTTTGGTTATGGTGAGATATTTCAATTTTAAACCATTCTTCAAAATCTTTCTGGTTCTGAATATGAATCTCCCTGATTTGGTATGAACTTAATGTTCAAGTCCATAGGAATATTTAGACTTTCAATACATCATCTCAATTTCTTCCATTAAGATACTTATTTTGTAAATTCTTCAATAATTGCTGTCCTACTCCTTTAATGCACTAATGATCAACACCTGTGATTACAAATTTACAATATCTATTTACAGCATGAGCGTATTATGATTCCCATTCTAATACACAAGATTCAAACTAGTCAAATTGTATTCCATTCTAATATACAAGATTCAAACAAGTTAAATGGTATCAACAGGTCTTATTAGAAGGTGCTTTCCCTACCGTTTATTCCCTGCAAAGATGTGAGAGAGTTTGTTATGAATTTAACTTTTAGCCACGCGAATTAGTAACTTTTGATAATAAAATGCAGTTTGTTGATGTTGAGACATGCAATTATTTAGTTTGTTATTATTAAGATATGTTATTCCTTGTTTTTATTAGGTTTGATATAGGTTGGATTTAGTCCAGATTTATTTCCTTAACTAAGAGATTCTCCTCGTACAATTTTGATTATAAATAATATCATACTGAGAGCTAATCTCTCAAGTCAGCACCAAAACCTAATTCTCAAGTTGGTATCAGAGCTCACGATTAGTGGGCCTGTCAAAAGTCTCAAAAACCCTAGCCGTCACAGTCACATACGTAGCTGTCCTGTTAACTGTCCAACATACACAGCCCGACGGGTCACACCACCCCCACCATCAGACTTGCCTTAGTCAGATCGGCCATTCACCGGAGAACCGCAGCCATCCGCTTTCTCACGCGCCGCCACACGCGTTTTTTGCAACTGTAAGCTCAGCTGGCATGTGAAGGCCACGCGCCACCATCCAGACCTCCGACAAAGTTCCTTTGGTCCCGTTCCACTCGTCTGCCGCCGTCCTTGTTTTGGCCAAGTTTGGTCAGTGGGTCCCACTATTTCTGGTGCCTTCTCTATGATTTCTTGCTGCCTGTACTTGTTGTTCTTTTCTAGTCTATTGAAGATGAGTTCAAGTTTAGATCTTTCGCAGAAGGAGAGCAACAAATCTGAATCCTCTGTTAAGAGCCTTGTAGCATATGTTTTCTCCGGCAATCCCTCTATAACATCTGAGTAACTTAATGGTCAAAATTATTTAAATTATTCAAAATCAATTTGGTTGTTCTATTCACATTTTGTGTAGTGATCATGCAAAAGAGTATTTTTCGTCATTTTTAATTCTTTTATGGTCGAAAATGGAATAATACATTAGTCATCTTGTCCCCATACCCCACAACAAAATGGTATTGCTGAACGTAAGCACCATCATATAATTGAAACAACACGTACATTGCTAATCAATGCTAATGTTCCTTTCTAGTTTTGGGGCGATGCTGTCCTCACTGCAGGATATTTGATTAATAGAATGCCATCTTCTGCTATCCAAGACAAAGTTCCCCATTCCATATTGCTCCCCGTGCACGCCTCCCTCCTACCAATACACTTCCTACACAAGATTTAAGTGACTCATCTCCTGTTCCGGTCCCTTCATGTACTTCGGATCCGCCTACCTTGTCTAACGACCTCCCTATTGCACTACGTAAAGATACACGTTCCACCAGTAATCCCTATCCCATTTATAATTTTCTTAGTTATCACCGTTTATCACCTTCTCATTATACCTTTGCCTCTGCTATCTCTTCCATCACTATTCCTAAGTCTCTGCAAGAAGCTCTTTCTCATTCAGGTTGGCGGCAGGCTATGATTGATGAGATGACAACCTTAAAATCTAACCAAACATGGACTCTTGTGCCACCTCCTCTTGGTAAATCTATTGTTGGATGTCGTTTGGTATACACAGTCAAAGTTGGTCTAGACAGACATATTGATTGTCTGAAAGCTTGTCTAGTAGCTAAAGGCTATACTCAGGTTTTTGGTCTTGATTACAGTGATACTTTCTCACCTGTGGCTAAAATGGCTTCAGTTCGTCTTTTTCTCTCTATGGCTGCTAAGCGACATTGGCCATTGTATGAGTTAGACATAAAGAATGCATTCCTTCATGGAGACTTAGAAGAAGTTTATCTTGAGCAACCACTTGGTTTTTGGTTTCGTTGCTTAAGGGGAGTGTTGTGGGTATGTCTGTTGACTTCATAAAGCTTTGTATGGTCTCAAACAATCTCCTCGAGCATGGTTTGGGAGGTTTAGTAGGGTTGTTCAATAGTATGGCATGATTCGGAGTCAAGCTGACCACTTTGTGTTTTATAAATTCTCTTCTAACAAGTGTATTTACTTGGTTGTCTATGTTGATGATATAGTCATTACAGGTGATGATCGTGATGGAATTGTGGGACTCAAACAACATCTAGTCCACCACTTTTAGGTCAAAGATCTAGGTAGATTGAGGTATTTTCTTGGCATTGAGGTAGCTTAATCTAAGGCAGGAATTGCTATTTCCCAGAGAAAGTATGCTTTGGATATCTTGGAAGAAATCAATGTGCTAGATTGCAAGCCAATTGGCACTCCTATGGATCCAAATGTCAAACTCCTACCAGATGAGGAGGAGTCCTTTCCAGATTCAGGAAGATATAGGAGGTTAGTTGGGAAGTTGAATTACTTGACCATGACGAGGCTAGATATTTCATACGTTGTGAGTATGGTGAGTCAATTCTTGAATTCCCCTTGTGATAGTAATTGGAATGCTGTGGTTAGAATCTTGAGATACATTAAAGGAGCTCCAGGAAAAGGTATTGTTTACACAGTCAGAGGTAATTCAGATATTGTTGCTTACACAGATGCAGATTGGGCTGGAAGTCCTTCCGATAGACGGTCCACATCTGGGTATTGTGTTCTTATTGGTGGTAATTTGATTTCTTGGAAAAGCAAGAAGTAGAACGTTGTTGCCAGATCTAGTGCCGAGGCTGAATATCGAGCTATGGCATTTACTACTCAGGAGCTCATCTGGCTCAGACACCTCCAAGAGTTGCACTTTTGTAATATAGGCACTACGAGTCTCATGTGATAATCAAGCAGCCTTACATATTGCTTCCAATCTAGTCTTTCATAAGCGAACAAGGCATATTGAGATTGATTGTCACTTTGTTCGTGAGAAGATTGTATCTGGCGAGATTGCTACTTCATTTGTTGGTTCTAATGATCAATTGGCAGACATTTTCACAAGGGCTCTTCAAGGATCAAGGATAACTTATATATGTGACAAGCTCGATGCCTACAATCTGTATGCTCCAGCTTGAGGGGGAGTGTTGAGACATGCAATGATTTAGTTTGTTATTATTAAGATATGTTATTCCTTGTTTTTATTAGGTTTGATATAGGTTGGATTTAGTCCAGATTTATTTCCTTAATAAAGAGATTCTCCTTGTACACTTTTTTTTATAAATAATATCATACAGAGAGCTAATCTCTCAAGTCATTCAGCACCAAAACCTAATTCTAAAGTGTTGATTAACAAGAAATCTTATGTAAAAAAGTTATGAAAAAGGAAAAGTAAATTCATACAAGGTTCATATTGCAATTGCATCTTTTCTGGTGTTTTCTGTTTTATCAAACTAAACAACGGAGTACAATACTATTATCAAAGGTACTGTCTGATTTAAAATTATCTTCACATGATAACTTGGAAGACAAACATGTCTGATATGCTTGCTTTATATTGTGGTTCAAGATAGCCATTCTAACAAAGTTCTATTACATATTGTTGTTTGTTACATGAATAGATGACGAAGTGTTTTTTCTTTAAGTTTGATTTTGCTCTTGATATTTTATCAGTTGTTCTGTGTAACTTTATTTTATTTGGATTTTTTGACCAGATATTGCTCCAGTGATTGAGGGTGCTGTTAACCACATTGCCTCAAGAAGATTTGAGTTTGGAGGTACCGATCTAACTAATTTTCTGGCTCAAGAACTTGGCAAATCCAATCCGCTAGTGAATATCAGCATTTCTGATGTTGAGAAAATAAAACAGCAATACTCATGTTGTGCTGAAGATGACTTGGCTTACCAGAAGACTGAAGATTCTTGTCCTGTGGAGACACATACCCTTCCTGATGGACAGGTCTTCCTTTAATTCATCTTTTAATAGTTATGACTTAATAAGATAATTGCTCATTTACTTCTTACTGGTTTTATGTTTGGTCGGTTCTTTTCTTCAATCAAGTTTGTGCTCCTCTAGATCTCACAAATAGTGAGTTAACACTAGTTATGGCAGTGGGAACTGGGAAGCAAATAAAAATGAAAGGGAGGATGAGTTGAATCAATAAGGTGAGAGTAGGGTTTATTTTTTATTGTTATTCTTGATTTAAACAAAGTTTAAGCAAATGAGAGGAGGTGGATGACGTTTGTTCCTTAGGAATACATTCTGTTTTATTCCTTATCAACGTCAAACCTTAAGGAGGCGTCTGTTTCACGGTCGGAAATTCTACTCCCAGGAATAACTTTCCTGGGAAATAACAATGGGAATTTTATTCCTGGGTATCTTATAGAAATTGTGTTCGGTTAATACTAATCATATTCCTAGGAGTTAGTTGTAAGAATGGGAATATGGATAGTTACCAAAAGTTTATTCCCACCTTCATGGGAACTTTTATTTCCCACCCATTTTCTTGGGAACAAATTCATGGGTAAGTGGGAAGTTATTTTGTTCCTTGGAATTAATTTCCACATTCCTGGGAATTATTTTTCTAACTATAAAACAAACACCCCTAAGTTTTTGGCTTGTTATGTGGAGTTTTCTTTCATTCTAATGTGTCTGAACTGGACTGTTTTTTTATGAATGTCTCTACCCGTTCTGTACTAGCTTTTCATCAGAAAACATTAGATTGAATTGATGGAGGATATTTAAGATTCTATCTAGTTATTTGAATTTTGAAATATGAAACTATCTCAAGTTGCAAGTCTCAAATCTCAACATTTATTTTTATTTTATGTCTAGATGTGTTGAGGAGATTATCATTAAGGAAATTAAATTGAAGATTACTTCAGGTCTAAATCTGTTTCTTCTATATATGGAAATAATTAAAATTGATGCAAATGTTACAGGTTCATAAAGATTTGTCACCAGAATGTGGTTAATCCGATATGAACCATATAAATTTTTTTGTTTGATCAATTATAGCGGTTATTGGTTTCTGGCATGTTGAACGGTATGATCCACGAGATGATCTGAAAGGCCACGGACCTTGACTAACTTTCTTGTGCAGGTGATAACAATTGGAAGAGAAAGATATACAGTTGGTGAGGCTTTATTCCAGCCAAGTCTATTGGGTTTAGAGGCTCATGGCATTGTAGAGCAGCTTGTGCGTACTATTTCAACCGTGACATCTGATAATCATCGGCAACTTCTTGAGAATACTGTGGTTTGTGGTGGCACTTCTTTTATGACTGGTAAACTATTATTTTTGTTAGTTCTTGTGAATCTAGTGCAAGTATGATCAAAGCTTCAACTCTAATCTGTTAATGATAAGATGAGGGTCATCTCAAAGCAATCTGATCTCGTTCTCTATGAGAATGCTGTTATTTTACTCGTACAATCTAACATGCTAATGATGCTTCTTTCTGTAGGTTTTGAAGAGAGATTTCAGAAGGAATCTTGGCTAAGTTCATCAGCTGTTCGACCTACCTTGGTTAAGGTAACTTTGTCTAGTTTGAAAGAGCTTCCACCTTGTGACTTTGAGAACTTCAGAGTTAAAATAAGTTTATGTTTTTCACTTAAATAGTTCTTACAATATTTTAAGAGTTTATGGAGAAATTAAATGAGAGTTTAAAAAAATTGAGATGCAGAAGTTAATTTCATGTTATATGAGAAGCCATTGTTGAAAAATGTTGAAGTTATTGCAAGATTCTTTTTATATTTCTTTTTTTCATATATGCTTATGAAGAAGTTAATCTAAATGGACTCGTAGTCTTGTAAAGTAAATCATGTAACATTCTCATAAGGCATTATAGTCTTTGTAATTGTTAATTATTGTCAGATACTTCTCTTTGCATGATCTTTATCATTTTTAATCTTCTAATTTATGTTTTTGCTGGTGGGTAATCTCTGCTTTATCGCAGCCTCCGGAATATATGCCGGAAAATTTAACCATGTATTCTGCATGGGTGGGAGGTGCCATACTTGCCAAAGTAGTTTTTCCTCAAAATCAGCACGTTACTAAGGCAGACTATGATGAAAATGGACCTTCCATTGTTCACCGGAAGTGCTTCTAAAGGAATGCTTCTGCACAATATCCTCAAACAGCTAGTTCCTTTACACTTGTGTCAAAACATATGTGGTAGGCTTTGATTTGACTTAAGATTCTAAATGCTAGTTTTGCTAGATGTCAGGTGCTTGTGTAATTTTAAAAACTATAGTTATTAACTAAACTCAATCATATTTGTGTACCAGTTATCTTGTAACGAGTAGAGCCTGCAAGAGATTAAGTTTGGTACTCGGTGACATCTTGCACAGTTTTGCAATTTTACTACTAACATAGTAACATGCACTTTTTTGCTTGTTTATTTCTTGTTATATGTTGAACAAATTGTTTAATTAGTTGATACAAAGTTACCAATACATAATATACATTTTAAAAGCTACTAACATGAAGTTACAGAATTACAATACTGCAATTAAACTACAATGGAATACAGCATTTTTTCTATTGTTTGAAAAGAAAATTGAATGGAACGAGTTATAATTTTATTATTTTTTGTTACGCATGTATGCATGCTAAATTTTAATTAGAGTTAAATATGTTTCAGGATTTATAAAATTCCAAAACATTTCAATTTTAATATTTGTAAAATAAAAATACAATTTTTAGCTTTTACAAAATTATCATGCATGCAGTTTTAATATCTGTTGTCAAGGAAACATATATTTTTTAATTAATTTTTTCATGCATAATTATGATATTGTAAAAAGTTTTTTTACAAAAAAATGAGTTTAAAATTCAATTTTTAAGTTCATATTTTCATTACTTTTATCTTTATATTTTAACGTTTACAAAATTCATAGTTCATTTAAAGTTAAAAAATTCTAAATTTTTGTTGAGGATATTTTTATAATGTTCTAAACATTATTGTAAAAAATCATGTAAATTTTTTAAATTTTTAAATAAAAATTAAATGTTTCGTTTCAGCAGAGACTAAAAGTAATTGTTAGATAATTTTGTAGAGATTAAAAAATATATTTTTATTTTATAGGGACTAAAAATAAAAGATTGAAATTTTATATGGTCTAAATAGATATTTAACCCTTTTAAATATTCTACCTTAAAAATCCTAAAATCAAGTCTATATGAGCAATATGATGATGACTCAGAACTAAACTGAAATCTATTTCTTTTCTTATTAATTTCTAAACGATCATATTAAACTGAAAAAATACACTTTTTTGACGGATCTGGATAACTAATTTAGTATATACAAATCCTAACAATATGATTCTTCCTTCAAGAATGGCATTTAGGATAGAACATTCCACTGTTTGTAAATCTAACATTCTCACATGTTGCAATGGTGCCATTACAGTCTTCTGGTGTTAAAATCACATCTTGCAAGTGAATTCCTTTGCATGGGACAGTTTTGCTACATTCAAATTTGATTGCCACTTCTGAAGCACTTGTTCCTCTAATGTTTTGGTACACAACGTTGCTCAATTGTACTGCTGAGTTCTGCAATTTGACCATGATTGTTTTGATTAATTACAACAAATTTCATAGAATGTTATAATTACAATTAGAAAAAAAAAATTTAAATTAACGACTAGCAAAATTGTTTAGAGGGATTAAATATGAAATTTGCCTCTAATTTTCTCACTGAATTTAGTGACGAGAGAACGGATTTCATCTTTTGAGTCTCTAATTTTGTTCATTAATTCTATTTTTTAATAGTAATAAATTTAAAAAGTAAAGAACTCAAGACATTTAAAAGCAATCACCTGCTCATGACATGGCGTTTTCTGGTCACAATAGTTTTGATCTACGATTATGGGATTAGTCACATTTTGCATGGTTATGTTGATAAATTTGATGTTTTTTGCATAGCCAGAACCTCCCTGTGTTGAGATAATATAAAATGAAACATAAGATATCATAATTAAAACACTTATAAAAGAAAAAAATTAAAAAATTAAAACACTTATATTTCAAAATAAATACTCTAGGTAAGAAGTTAAGCTCTGCCATACTATATTACTATGAATAATTTATATATTTTTTAAATCATTTCGGAGAATGCTTACTATACTTCAATTTAATTTTGAAGTGATTAATTTAGTATATCCAACCACAAATTTTGAAGTTTTTAATGTGATTTCTATACTTTAGAATAGTATAAATTGAGTCCTTTACCTGTAAACAATCATTCAATCAATAAAAACCTCTTAACTTTTGTTAAGTTATAAAGAATTTGAACTTGGATAAGTAAAAAAAGTTATTTCACAAATACAATATTGAATAGATTTCTAATTTAGTCATCTAAATTTTAAAATTAAATCTTATGGGCAAAGTTAATGTTCATCAAGTATGGACATCTAAAATTTGTTAAAAAAATATTTTTTTAAAATAAAGAAAAGCTTTTAAACTATCTAATGAAACTATATATTACTGTGGTAAATAATTCAACCCTTTATGACTATCGACAATTTGACAACATGAACGAGTATATAATATTAAACAATGTAAGCAATAGATTATAATAAATGCCAAATGAATTTTCTCCAATTGCTCAAAAAGAATATTACCATCCCAATTGTCATGCCATTCCACGTAAAACAAATGAAATTAAAATATAATGTATTGCTGGTTCAAATTAGTTAAGAAGGACTAAAGAAGGTTGAACAACACAATTTTTTAATTTTTATATAAAATGTTGTTGACTTGTTTAAAATAATATGGTTAGGAATTGGTACACTGAAAACTTGGTTAGTTAAAGTATTAAAAGGCAAACTTTTTGTTAGTTAGAAATGATAATCAACCAAATTAAACTTGTTTACACATGGTCCTATATAGGAGATCAAAGCTTCAAAAAGTAGAGTTTTAAATTGCAATTGTATTTTAAGCACATCATAATCTTATATATTGCAAACTATTTTATTTAGATATACAAATATGATTTTTTTTTCATGTTATGACCACAATTATGGTAATTGAAATCTTTGTATAAAAGGTAGTGAAAAATTGGTCAACTTCCCAATATAGTGCTAATGGACCAAAATTAGCCCTCAATTAACATAAAGTTTAATAACCATATTCTTGAAGGCCTTGAGAGAACATTGGTAAAACTAAAAACTAAATTAAGTGGGTAACTTCAATTCTACTTTTTGTACTTTATACTATTTTATAAATGAGCCTTTATTATATTAAACCGTTTCCAAGTTATAAAGTGCTTAATTTATTTACCTGCCAAGTCTTTATTCTCACTCCATTAGTGGTTCCTTTTAATGTTGCTCTGTTCACTTCCACATTGGACACTTCAGCTTCTGAGTTACCTTCTCCTAAACTTCCAATGCTATAAAACAATAATTAACATATCAACATTTTTAACCAATAAATGTAAAATTCATTGAAAAATTAAAAACTCCAACTAAGAGAATATTGAACCTGATTCCATGTCCTGGCCCACAAATGATATTTGTGGCTCGAATATTTTTGGACCCACTTACTATTGAAATACAATCATCACCTTCAATACAATAGCAAGGAACAAAATTAGAAAATTTAAAATTCAATTAACTTTTTATTCATTTTTTGGGTTGGATTAGATATGTTGTTTACTTCTAAAAATAAAACTTTTTGTCTTATAATTAGTTTCTATATAGATTTTTTCATTTTCATTCTTAGAAAATATGATAATGATACAATATGAATCCTTTATTTAGAAATTCATGCATAAATTTTTGTTTTATAGTCTAATCATTGAAGGATTTAATTAATTTCTATTACCATACACTGATAATAAAAAATTATTTTTCAAAGTTGCATAATAATTTCTCATCATATAATAATTTGTAAAAATATTTTAGTAAATAATACTAGAATATGACAATACTGTAAGATATTATTTGACTCTACACTAAACTAATTTATCATAAAATATCTTTACAATGACAATAGGTATGATTTAAATTTAATTTAAATATACTTAAAAACATTTTTCTTTTATTTTTACCTGTGCCAATGATGCTATTACTTATGGTAACATTTTGTGAATGTGTGACATGAATTCCATCAGTGTTGGGGCTGTGCCCTGGTGCTCTTACTATTAGATTTGAAGCCCAAACATTATAGCAATTTTGAAACCTTATATGCATTTGTTGTGCATTTTTGAACTTCATGTTTTCCACTCTCAAGTTGTTGCATTCATTGAAAGTCACAGCCTATATATGCAACAAAATTTTTCCAAGAAGAACTAAATTAAATAACAATGAGTATGGAAACAGAGCATGTAATAGAACATAGAGAAAAAAATGCATATTTAACTTACAGTTGGTGCCGGTTTGCATGGCTGTGAAACAAAAAGGAGAATAAAGAAATCAAGGTTAGTATTATAAAATCCTAATAAAATTAAAATGAGAAGAAATATATATTTGGATATATGATATTTCCATATACGTCTTTCCCTACATAGTTTTTTATATGATAAAACATATTAAAATAAACGAAAAAAGAAGACAAAAACCTGGTGGAACATATTCCATATATTGTACTTGAAAAAAAAATTCATATATTGATTCATTAAAATTCAAATCACTTGCCAAAAATTAACTAATAATAAATGATTATTGAAATATACATTACTTTTTAATTTAGAAGAAGAGTTTAATTTTTATGTACCGACATATTTTACACTACATCACATCACAATTACTCATGTCAATTACTTTAAAATCATACAAGTCAAATATTTTTAAACATCGAATAATTAAGATTAATTGATAATTTTTTTTTAACATTTACTGTGGATATAAATTAAACCTTTAGAAGAAGTAGGGCTTTTTCAATTTCATTAATCATTTCCTTTTTTAATTTGTTTTTTTTTTTCTCGATGTTTCTTATTTTACTTACACACACATTTCCTTTCCGCTAACTAATTTATTTTTAAAGATTTAAATAAAAATATTGACATCAATTAGAAGTTAGTTTCTTTACGTTTTACATGTATAAATATTTTCTTGTAAAAAAATACATAAATTTTTGTTTGACTAAACAATATCCATAAAAAAAATTCAAAGAAAAACAATAGGTTGTATAAAAACATTATTTTTTTCCCTTTATTAAACAAATATATGGATTAAATGAATGAGCTAATAAGAATTTGAGTCAAAATCATACAAGGCTTTCGTTGACTTTGCAAGAATTCTCCCACCATTTTTTTCCATTGCCATTAATGGAGCCACCACCATCAACTATGAGATTTGTGACATTAACAAACATAATCCAAAGACTTGTATCTTTTTCATATGCTGATAATTTAGGCCATGCTTTGATTGTTCCATGGATCTAACATAATGAAACAGTAATTAAACTCATAACATTTACAATTAATTAGTTAATCAATACTTAAGTGCACATTGAGGTTATAATTAAATCACTTTAATTTTCCACTAAATAAACGTTGCTATAATTTAGTATCTTACCTTTAATGCAGTATTGGGTTGACATGGCCCTGAAAATATTATTGGCTTTAGATGATAGACACTATTTTGAGGTACCACAAGAACACGTCCTTTAGAACATGCCTCATTCCATGCCTTTTCAAATGCCTAAAGTGCAAAAATGACACAAATTAAAGAAGAAAAGATTGGTAACTCAATTCAAATGGACTTGGATACTTGAATATCAAATACAAGATTTAAAAATCAATTTTGATTGCAACATCAAATATGTTTTGATTTCTTCACAATTGTAAATGCAAGTGTATCACTTGTATAAAATTCTAAATTTTCACAATGAAAATATAGTGACACAATCTTAATGTGATTGTGACGACTCAAATTTGATCACATACATATAAATATATCTCGTTTTATTTTCTAAGTTACCTCGTTATCAATTTGTCCATTATTAGCTTTGGCTCCATAGTCATCAACATTAATTATTTCTTCATATGGCCAAGGTGCATGAGATCGATGATTAGCCCTTTTCATTAAACCAAATTGTTCATGTTTTGGCTTCATCAATCTCCCATTGTAACGTTGATAATTTGTTTCCACTATGTAAGAGCCAAAACACAAGCCAAATGACACTAATATGGTGAAAAGTGAAAGAACTAAACTTTGTGGATACATTATTCTTATATTCTAACTTTATGGGAAAAGAACAACCTCAAATGAAGGAATGAAAATGTTGTAAAAGATTATAGAGATATTTGTGGTAAATGTCAAAGGAAGAGGTATTTATAGGAAAATTTGGAGCTTGGTTTCTAGTGAGAGAAATTAAGAATTGAATTAGAGAGAGAGAGAATGGATTGTAAAATAGAAGCAAAGTTTCCTTAGGATTGAGATGCTAGAGACTTGGACGAAAAAACAATGATGGGGTGTTACCAGAATTTGGAAGAAAAAAAATATTAAATTTGGGTTAGTTATTTTCTGGTTCTATCACTATGTGCTTGTTTACCAACAATCCAAACATTTTATGAATTGAACATTGTTCTTTTGTTCATGTGTCCTACCTATTGACTATAGGATCGTATTTTGTACCTCAACATGGGTATGCAGTATTGTACTATTACATTAATTACATACTTAAGATTATGTCTATCAAAATATAATTTTTATAAAATTACACTGATTTATTGTGCTTTTAATAATATTATTGTTAAATTAAATATGTGTATAATTATTATACACTTCACCCCAAATAAGTCATAAGGAAATATATTTAATTGACATTATTTAAATCACAAATATGGATATTATTACGTTAAATATCATATTTTAAATTTAAATTCAGAATATTGCAGTTGTACTGGTAGTAATGTTTACATAAATAAAAAAACATAATTACTTACTATAGAGTATATATTTTGAATTTGATTCTTGCAATTTTGGTACAAAGGTTCAAGGCCACTTCAACACATTTGAAAGTATAAAGCGAATTTTAATATAACATATAAAATAGATTTTCTAAATTTTAATATAACATAACTGAATTAATATAATTGATGTTATAAGATATTTTTTTTCAATTGATTTAGTATTGTTGAAACAATATTAAATTTAAAAAATATTTATATGTTTTAATTTTAAAAATATTAAAATCTGAAACTTTTTTATTAAGTAAAATTTATTTTTGAAGTCTTTTTGATAAAATAAATTTTTTATTTTTTATAGAAGCTTAAAAAAGTTGTTTTAGTGACCTTATTCTCATGTCAATCCTGCAAAGGTTACCTATTTGATTAAAAGCTGTTATTTATTTTGTTCTTTTCTATTTTCATTCAGAAAAAGGGGAAATTTGTCAAATTTGGTAACATTCAATCATTCATTGCTTATGAAATTAAATTGGGTAAAACTGACTGACATCAATTCGGGTTTTATTGGGCAAACGACATATGCAAAAGGATTCAGTTATTTATTTATTTTTCTAACATACGTATAATTAAATTAAATTCGGATACAGAATCTGGTCAGGGTAGAATCTAACTTTTAAATGTATTCTTAAAAACATCCTTCAAATGTTAGAATAATATCATAATTTATTATCAGACTGTTAAAGTGAAAAAGCTAAAATTAAAGAAAAACAATCAGATGCAGATACTGATTTTTGTTATTTACAAATTAATTTCCTCTAACGTTATAAAATATTTTAAATTAATTATATAATATATATATATATATTAATTTAATTCAAATCATAATTTACTATTTGATATTTGAATTTCAATATTATTCAGAAAAATCAATCATAATTCAGTACACTAAAATTTTAAAAACTAAATTAACAATTTAATGAATTAAAATGTGTTTTTTTTTTTTAAAGTTTAGTCGCAAAACTCTAACTCGCTAAATACAAAGAAGCGTAGTATCGCAAATTTTTACCACAAACATATCTTTATTTAGAAATATGTTCAGATTTTGGCCCCATGTTTATATTGATCTTCATACAGTAATATATATCACTCACAAAATTTTTATATAAATAGGAGACCAATAATTTATTTGTTTTACTAAAAAAATAAGATATTAATTTATTCATTCAACTTCTCACTACCAATAGAGTTACTAATTGGTTCAGTTGGTAGTGAGAATAAATAAACGGTGATACTTATCTACCAGGTACTAATTTTCATAGAAGGAAAAAGTTCACTCAGCTCGGGCTAGTTCAATCCTCACAACCGTGAGATTTTCATTATGTGTTTTGGAACCAAAATGTTCTTCTTCGCACCTTGATCAATTACAATCTTCACCTTTCAACTTTGAAAAGATTTTCACAAACATAGTTATAAATGACCCTTTTCTCTTTGATCACACTTTGATTAATTATAATCTTCACATTTCCACCATGAAAGGATTTTTACAAATATAGTAAATGATGATCTACAAATATAATGAACAGAGCTAGAGTTTGCTTGAAGAGTTTTTGACTTGAACAAGTATTGGTAGATTGCAAATTGAACTTTTGTCTTCATCTTCTAATTGATCTTCGTTTTATAGATGAAGAAATGAGTAAAATATTCAGTTTAATCTGAATATAGCCGTTGGATAGTCTTGACAGCTATTAGTTGCTTTCTTTAAAACTATTCATATTTGCAAGTCTGTCCATAATGTTCTTCAAATCCATAACGTTCTTCTTTACGTTCTAAGGGAAACTTGGGCACGAAGGCTAAATATATCCGTTGAGATAGAGTTGAGTCAGAAGCATGTGCATATGACATGTCAAATAGTGTTTTTGCAGTGCACTTGCTTTCAGCTAATCAATCTGGAGATCAAAACTGCAAATCAATCTGCATGTGTTTTTTTGCAAGTGAACCTTCACTATTTGACTTCTTGAGGCTTGATTACTTTTGGGTGACCCATGTGCGAATTATATCAATCTAGGATAGACTTTTAGTGATCCCAAAACTGATTTATTTGTCTCTTGTCTTTTATTTAAGATAACCAGAATGTTTTGCAATCATTATGTCATCAATCTGGGTATCATTCTAAATGTTTGTTTTTGCAAGTAATCCTTCAAATCTTGACTTTTAATTGCTCATTAAATGTTGGAAAGTCCATGTGCAAAATGCCAACTGATTTACTGCATGTTGCCCTTCCAAAAAGATCTTTATTCTTTTTTAATAGAACAACCAGAATATTCTAGTGAATGTTCTTCCATGTTTATTTAAACAAATGACTTTATAAATGACACAATCTTGAAATGATTTCTTCTTCAAAGTTGATTCTTGTCATTTTGTTGAACTGATATGAATATTTATGAGTGCAATGAACTTGTTCACCATGAGAACATTAATTTATAACAATTGAGAATGATGTCTTCTATATGAGAGGAGAAATCTTTTGTTGAAACAATACTTACTACAATTTCTCTTGGTGTTACACATGTTGTGTCTTGTCCATCAAGTATTTCTGAGATACTTTAGTATAGATATGAATGTATTAAACACTTTCTTCATGAACAGGGGTGAAGCTTAGTTACAACAGAAGGAGGCCACGGTCACCCCAAATTTTTTTTCTTCGATAAAAATAGATATATCTACAATAATATTTATCTATAATATATAGTATATATAACCAACGTCTCGCAAAAAATGTTAAATTGTGAAGTGGCTTAGTGGTTAAGTAGGCTTTTATAAACCTTATCGCCTAGGTTCAACTCTCCATGATAGTGGCTTTTGTTATTTTAATTTTAAATATATTTGTTTGACAAATTTGTAAATATTTAGATTCAAACTGAACACTTTTAATACTTTTAAAAATTAAATTACCACTACATCAAAATCAAATATATGAAATTAATTGAAAATATTTTGTATATAATCTATTTTTTGTTGACCCCCTCAATAAAACTTGTCAAGATCTGTCATTGTTCATGAAGATGCAATAATCATTCTCTTGAATGATTGTTGTAGTATATGATATATTTCTTTTAAGATTCTTTCATAAAGATGTTCTTTGACTTCTTTATTTATTTTCATATATTTTTTAATCTATTATATATCATTGGACATACTTTCCAAGGTATCGAATTATCATTTTGATCATTTTCCTTATTATTTGGTTCAAAACATTCTGAGCACTTGTTGCATTTGGGTTCATAAACTTGTTTGGAAGATTGGATGCTACTTTGATTCTTTCACGATTGAGAAGATACTTATGCACTTGTTCATGTGAATGACTTTTTGTTTGTCCACTTATGTGCAATTATCAGTAGACCACCTTTTATAAAACTTAAACATTTATTTCATAAAGTTTGTTGTCATTAAAACATATATATAAAAAAATTTTACCTCAACAATATCATCACTAATCAAACATCATTAATCATTAATTCCTTAACGAGACGAGAGTTCAATCCACTCTCTTAAAAAAGGATCCAGTAAATTATAAATTCTTACCATAAATTGTTTTAGTCAAATTTCAAACCATGTTTTTTTTAAACGGAAAAGATCACATTCTTATAATCATACAACACATACTATTTCCGTTAAGATCACATTCATAACATTTTCCATTATGGTGCGTTATATTTCTAACACGTTGCTCTTGGTCTTGATTTTTTGTTTTGGCAAATATGGAATTGGTAGCTTTCCACTCATAGTAAGTTAATATTAAGGAACAACGACCTATCAAGTGTTTCTCTTTTTCTTTTTTTTTTCCTTCCGTATTTGACTTCTTAAATTTCTTATTTTATTTACCGTTAAAAATAATATAAAAACAACAATTTAATCATTAATAAAATATGATTAATTAGAAGTTAAACTAAATCCTTAATTTTCAACATATATAGAAAGTGTTTTGTGTCAGCACATTACAACGGAAATATGATTTTAAAGATACTTATGATAATGTTTAGAGTTGTACAAAATAATCATATTTTCAATAAAATAGATTCATATGATCTATAATTGATTTTAGAAAATCAAATATTTAGACTATAGTTATTTATTTATTTTAACCGGTTGTTAATTTGGATATATACATATATCATAAACAAAATATTTTTATAATTTTTATAATTTTTTGGGAAAATTTTATTATTTGAATTTTTTAGATCAAAATTTCCAAAAGAAAAATGAATTTTTTTTTTAAAAAAAAGTTTCATAAATCTTTTGAGAAGTTTTTTTCGAAAACAAAAATCTTGATTGTAAAATTGGTTATGAATCTAACCAATTTTGTAAAATCAAATCTAATTATATAGATTGGTTATGAATATCGATAATGATAAATGATAGTGTCCACTAACAACCCTAGTTATATTCAAACATCTATAGTGATATAACAGTTCTGACTCAGTAATAATATAAAATTTATTTACACTACTAACCGTTTATATGAATTAAATTCATATGAAAAGTATAACGTTCCTAGTTGTAAAACAAAAACAATTGGTAAATTTTTTATATCTTATGCATGTTTATTATTTTCAAATTGATTTTGTAATGACAAGTTATCCCAAATATACAAATATAATACGATATTAGAGTTTATCTATTGAGTCATTAATCATTTATATCCATTTACACATCAAGTCAGATAGTATTGAGCGTGAAAAAAAGTAAATCCCACGTTTAATAGAGGTAATTCCTAAATTGTTTTGATAAAGAGTGACATGACTCCTCGTAAAAGTAGGTATAAAAACTCAACATCATATAAAGGAAGGTGGTCTAGTAGCAAATTTTCTCCTCCTAATATAGTGGTAATGTTGTAATTTGAATAATATTATTTTGCAACTTTAAAGATGCAACTCTTGTGTTTAATTTTTTTTTTTTTAAATGTGGAATTGATTTATTTAAGCTTTTTGTGTTCATTGAAGTGTTTCTTCCAATGATATATTTGTTAAATAGTTATATATTTCTTTATTGTTAAAGTTGCACATTTAACTATAATATGTGTTTAGTTTTATATGATTTATATTAGTTTTTAACCCATTAGATTTTATAAATTTATGTACTTTTTGATATTTTCAATTTTAGATAAATTTATGCACTAAATGATATTGCATTGTGTGTCTTGTGGTGTATTATAATATTCATTAATGAGTGGTAGTTTGTTAAAAACAATGTTCATAATAGTATTCAAAAGATTGAAATAGTTCTTCATGTTTGCAAATATAGGTGATATATGGAAGGAACACTCTAAAGCAAAATAGAAATTCCTTAAGGTTCAAAAACTTTAAATAATAATAATAGATTTTATATAATAAAAATGTCAGTTATAATTATTTTAACTATTGTTTCATCTAAATAATTAGCATGTGAAATAGAATTTTCAAATAATTATTTGACATAGTCAAGAAACTTCAAGAGTGGGTTACAAAAAATTATAAGTAAGAGTTTGTAGATGTTTAAGACATAGAAAACTTCAAGTGAATAGTACAATTATTAAAATTAGTGAAATGGTTAGAAGTTTTTCATTTCAAAATATTTATGTTGTGATTATGATTTGTGTTTTTTTAATTTTAAAAAGGAAAAAAAAATACTATGAGAGACGCATTCAACATCAAAGAGAAAAAAATCACCTCCTATGCAATGATAGTTATATATGATTTTCAACAATAATTGACAATAGAAGAACAATATTATTAAAGTATATATGAAATGAAATTGTGTCACACAAATAGGTGTGACTTGGTTGCATATCATAATGTATTTATCATTGGTAAGTGACTTGAACCAAATGCAAGAGGGTGTTTGAAAAACAATGGATAGATATTTATGTGTGTTGTAGTTGAACTTGCATTGTGATGCTTTGAAGATATTGGGTGGTTTATTTTTTTGTATGAGTTATAGAAATGAAATGTTTGATGAGTAATTAAAGCCTTTAAGTGTATTCATAACTCATTGAGTGACAAATTGGAGTTGAAATTGCAAAACCTATGCAATAATTGTATTTCAATGGGCAAATGAAAATGTTTGAATTACATATTGGTGAGACAAAATAGAATGAAAAGAGAAAATAAAAGAAATAGTGTGCTTTAGAAAATGTCACATCAAAAAATTTGTGAGTTTACAAATACTAAAGTATGTGACAAAGATAAAGATGAATTGACTCTAATAAAATTTAGGGCTTTGTTTAATATATTATAATATAATAGATATTGTTATAAATAAAAAAATTCCAACTATATTGTATCGAATGCAAAAATTAGTTGAGAGAAAAGTCAGAATAAATGAATTACCGGTGAAATATTTATATTTAAAAAAAACATAACATAAGTAAATTAAATCAAAAAGAAGAAAATATATCTACACAATAGCGCTCCTATATTTCTATGATTTTTTTAAATCAATTTTAGCAATATGTACTATTACTTTAACACTCTTATATCTCTAAAATATTTTGCTATCAATAATCCTTTATAAAAAAATATATTCCAATAATTGAAGTTTAACAATCTATATAACTCAAGAAATAAAGAGTATTTAAAATTTCATGTGAGATTTTTTTCACAACTATCATATATATTATAACATTATATAAAAAGAAAAGGGATAACTAAGGATGAGTTTGGTAAAATTAAATAGGGAAGAAGTTGGAATTGATTTTGGTTGAGGCAAATATGTGTCTGAAAAGGGAATAGAGAATGTTAAGATTGTGTGGGTAGCTATAAGAGAACGGGATTTGCGTGTGTTAATTAGGGATGGAAAATGAAGCAACACATTTATTTTGTCCATGACCTAAAATAGTTGATGTAATGTGCTTTTGAAATAAGAAATGATGCATACATAGGGATGGAGCTTTGGCTTGCTTCTCTATTTCAATTGTCTTTGATAAGTTAGCTTCTTTTTTTGCCTTCTCATTTTGAACTAAGAGACTTAGTTGAAGCTACCATGTTTAAGACTAAGTTGAGACTAATTTCAGTTAATTTATAGATTTTTTCAGTTAATTTCTTTTAATTGAGTTAAAATAAATTTTCAATTCTTCACTTAGAAAAATGTCCACGTAACCTTATAGGAATTTATTAGATTAGCTTTTATTAAAAACACTTCTTATATTGAGATTATGGATTAGGCCACGGTTAACTTAAGTGCTAAGCAACTCAAACTAGGATTTTAGACATTAAAATTTTGAAAAAAAGTCTCAAAAAATTCAATTTAATTATGAATATATAATATGATAGATTAGTTATAGATATTTACTTAATTTAGATGGTCAAAATAAATGAAGCCGATATTGGAATTTGAACATAGACAAACTTTGTTCTTTTATTTTTGTTTTTATAAGTGTTGTATATTTTTTTATTTAAAATTTTTTACTGTAACATTTACTTTAGACCTTTAGATTTTGTTAAATCGACTCTACTTCAGTCTATCCACTATTTATATTCATACACAAAACCTAATATTACTTAAAGTTAAAAAATGCATTGGCAAAAATTCAAGATGAAGCTAATTAATTTCAAACTTAATACAAAATGTCATTGTTTGAAATCTTCATAGTACTGGAATGATAACAAGATTTTTATATTTTAATTTTTCAGTAATTAAATAATTCCTCAAAATCTCATCCAAACAGCATTCTTTTATTGTCAAAGTATACTTTTTGTTGCCATAATGACCATCTATATAATTACAATATTCTGCAATTTTTTATCGGGTCGGAGAGTCTGAACGTTCCTTTACATAATTACAATGCTAGAATATAATTTCGCATGTTGTGCGGGAATGGTTTTTAAAAAAAAATTTCAATGTAAATTTTAAGAAAAAAACAGTTTGAACTTTATATTTATGGTGTATAAAAATATTATTTTGATATGAAATTTTTTTAATATTTATAAATTTATAAGAATAATTGATTGTGTAAAAAAATGAAATAAAATAAATTGAAAAATTTGTAATAAAAAATGATTGATTTTTAATCTATAAAATTTGATTAAAAAAGTATGAGTGATTGTTTATATGTATTTTGTTTTGTTTTAAACATTCAATCCTTATAGATTGATTTCTTCCTATAAAAAATAGATTATGTGTTTTGTAGCCATTGATTTTTGTATGATTATTATTTTTATTTTACTTTTTATCTTAAATGTACTCTATTTTTTACCAACTGAATGTACTATTATTCTTGTATCTTATAATTAGTGTCTCATTTCTACTTAAGATTCAAAAAAACTAGTTTTTCTTTAGTGATATACAACCTGTTATTTTTTAAAAAACAATGTGATTGTATTTTTTTGGAGATTATCTTTGTCGTGTATTGTCAAAAAAAACTTCAAACTTCAAATTTCTCTTTAAAATTTTTTTTATTGAGCTCATAATATTAGGCTTCCTATTAAAATAATTTTTTAAAACTCCGACTCATTATTTTATTATTTTTTGTGGGCTTAAGGGAGAGAGCTCGTAGACCCAATATTTTGTTAATTTTTAGAATTTTTTCTTGAAAAAGTTTTGAAATTTATTTTTCTCGGAAAAATATCAAAAAAAATTAAAAAACATTTTTTTTCTCAGAAAAATTTAAATCATTTTTTTCTCAAAAATTTTTGAAAAGATTGTAAATCATTGTTATCGGAAAACAATCGAAACTTTTTTATCGAAAAATTTTGAGGAAAAAATTGAAATTTTTTTTGTCAAATTCTTTTAAAAAAAATCATTTTTTTTAAAAAGTGGACCAATAGGTCCACTAAGAGTGTTTATAATGAAAAAATTTAAAGTGTTATTTTTTAGGATAAAAACACAAATATTGTAAGGAATGATAAGACGTTACTACTTAATTTTGATTATTTTTTTAAAGTGTTCTGTTCTATTTTGAAATTAGACTTGTACTCATATATACTATAGATTGGTATAATGTTATAGATTGATAAATTTGTGTAACACTGCATTCATATAGGTCATATAAAATGGACCGGAAATGGATGTCTACCAATCGATTGTCAAAAGAGTATGAAAATGGAGTGAAGGAGTTTGTTGATTTTGTAGTGAAGAATGCAAAAGACCCAAATTGAATCATTTGTCCTTGTTTAAAATGTTGTTTTGGAAAACGCGTTAGAGCAGATGAATTGAAAGGACATTTAGTATGGCATGGAATTGATCAAAGCTATACATGTTGGATAAGACATGGTGAGAAAAAAAAAGGGAACACTAATTTTGAGAATGGTGCGACATATGAGTGGGACCGAGTTGAGGAGATTGCAAAAGCAGTTGAAGAAGATCTTCGGGATTATCCTAAAATGTTTGAGAGTTTGTTGAGTGATGCAGAGAAACCATTATATAATGGTTGTACTAAATTCACAAGATTGTCGGCGATATTAAAGTTGTACAACTTAAAAGCGATTAATGGATGGTCTGATAAAAGCTTCACAGAATTATTAACACTCCTAAAAGATATGTTGTCAGATGATAATGAACTTCTCAGTCGAACCTACGAGGCTAAACGAATTTTGTGCTATATTGGCATGAGTTATGAAAGGATTCATGTGTGTCCTAACGATTGCATTTTATTTCGAAACGAATATGAATTAATAAAGGCGTGTCTGTAATACAATGTCTCTCAATATAAGAAGAAATAATCTACTCCAGAAAAAGTCAAGTACCAATATTTAGGCGCATCTATCGCAGTGAAGAAGATTCAAAACACTTGATATGACATGCAGATGAAAGAATTAGAGATGGAAAGTTTCAATACCCTGCAGATTCTCCACAATAGGCAAAAATTGATCACGAGTATCCTGATTTCGGTAGAGAGTCAAGAAATCTACGACTTCCATTTTCTACTGATGGAATGAATCCACATGGTCTTGAAAGCATATCACAAAGCACATGGCCTGTGATTTTGTTTATTTATAACCTACCTCCATGGTTATGTATGAAGCATAAGTTTATGATGTTGTCTCTGTTAATTTATGGACCTAAACAACTGGGGAATGATATCGATGTATACTTGACTCCTTTAATTGAAGATTTAAAAAATATGTGGGAGACAGGTGTGGAAATTATGATGGGTATAAGAAAGAATGTTTCAATTTGAGGGCTATGTTGTTCGGCACAATTAATGATTTTCCAGCATATGGTAATTTATCAGGATATAGCATTAAAGGTCAGTGTGCATGTCCTATATGTGAAGAAAGTACATATTGGATGCGATTGAAACATTGTAAGAAGAACGTCTTTGTTGGACATCATATATATTTACCTTTTAGTCATCATTATCGTGAGTTGAGAAATGCATTAAATGGAAAATCAGAGGAAGGTATTGCTCCTTTAGCACCGACTGGATATCAAATATTCAAAAAAAGAAAAAGGTTTGACCAAAAAAATTTGGCAAACCTTTTGCGAGAGACCTTATCAAAACTGGGTGGAAGAAAAAGTCAATTTTCTTTGAATTGCCATATTGGAAGTCATTGTGTATAAGATATTTTCTCGATGTGGTTTATATTGAAAAAAATGTATTTGATAGTGTTATTGGTACATTACTCAATGTTCCAGGAAAGTCTAAGGGTGGCATTAATGCAAGATTGGATTTGGTCGATATGGGAATAAGAAATGAATTGTGTCCTGTAAAGAAAGGAAATCGCACATATCTACGTCTAGCCGCTCATACTCTATCTAGAAACGAAAAAATTGTTTTATGTAAATTTCTATACGAAGTTAAAGTTCCAGAAGGATACAGTTCAAACATTAAAAATTTAGTTTGTATGAAAGACCTCTAGTTAAAAGGTTTGAAGACTCATGATTGTCATGTTCTAATGGAGAATTTGCTACTAATAGGTATACGTTCCATTTTACCTGAAAAAGTTCAACCGATCGATAACTAAATTATGTTTCTTCTTCAGGGAAATTTGTAGTAAAGTGATCGATCCTCATAAATTACCGACATTGCAGAGGGAAATTGTTGTTACTTTGTATGAGCTTGAAATGTATTTCTCACCCTTATTTTTTGATATAATGGTTCACCTTACTGTTCATCTTGTTAAGGAGACACAACTTTGTGGGCCAGCTTATATGAGATGGATGTATCTGATAGAACGATATATGAAAGTATTAAAAGGGTACGTAAAAAGTAGAAGTCGACCAGAAGGTTGTATTGCTGAACGGTACATTGTCGAAGAAGCTGCTGAATTTTGTGTACTGAATATCTATCCAATGTTGAATCCATAGGGCTTCCTACGTCTCGTCATTCGGGAAGAATAACAGGAGAAAGGATAATTGGAAAAAGAGTAATGACTATATCAAGGACAGAATGGGAGCAGACACAATTGTATGTTCTGCACAATGATGATGAGGTTCAACCATATGTTACAATACATATGGATCAGTTATCTAGTTTGAACATGAATAGGAATAAAAATTGGATAACACGAGAGCACAATTGAATTTTTATAACATGGCTAAAAAATCACATTAACTCAAACTTTGATATAGACCCCGCTTCAATTTCAGAGAGATTGAGGTGGCTAGCAAATGGCCCGAGTTTACATGTCTTTTCTTACACCGGTTATGTAATTAACGGCTATACATTTTATACCACAAAATAAGATGATCAAACCACTATGCAAAATAGCGGAGTCACTCTAGTAGCTGAAGCGATGCATATCTCAAGTGCAAAAGACAAAAACCCAATATATGCAAATCTATCATATTTTGGGGTTATCGAGCACATATGGGAGTTGGATTACACAATGTTTCGTGTTCCCATCTTTGGATGCAAGTGGGTCGATAATAACAATGGTGTTCGGATTGATGAGTCAGGGTTCTTGCTTATCGATTTTAATAGGGCGGGATACAAAGATGAGCCTTTTATTTTAGCCTCGCAAGCTCAACAATGTTTTATGTCACTGATCCTGTTGATGATAAATGGTCCGTTGTCCTATCGACCAATAACATTGAAGATGTTGGTGATGATATTTTCTTTGCGACATCACAATCACGTGAAATTGATTCAACTGATGATGGTTTGTGTCTTAGAGATGATCTTGATGAGGGAATTTGGATTAATCCATCGTTTCGTATCGTTAAGGGACAAACAGATGTGAATCCCACCAGGAAAAGAAGAAAGGCATCTTAAGGTGTTTATGTGTTTTATATAAGTCATGTAATCTGAACTCATCGTGTAATTTATATTAATTAATTTCATGTAACTTGAACTGCCAGAACTAATTTCATGTAATTTATACTTAGCAATTTGTTTGACCTGCCAGAACTGAGCATTTAGCATTTAGCTTGAACTGTATTTTGTTGGAACCAAGTTGGTTCTAAGTACTTAGGATTTTGATGTTTACAAAAGCAGTCCATGTAATCTTATTTTGTACTTTGAATTATTATATTAAATGCCACCAGAAGATGAAGTTACCAGAGGGAGAAGATGAAGTCACTATAGGCAGAAGATGAATTACCAGAGGATAAAATCAGACCGGAGGATACACCTCCAGAAGACACCAGATAATGCATCCAGAAGGTACTAGAGGATGCATCCTGAAAGCACCAGAAGATACACCAGGATGTCAAAACACCATCAGAGGATATCTTTCCTGGCCCAGATCAGAAGGAAGCAGAGTCCAAAAGGAGAACTGGACCAGACCAGAAGGAAGCCTGCCAGAGGGAGACTTGTTCTAGACCAGAAGTAATCTTAAGTCAGACTTTGTCCTGAATTTATTCTGACCAGAAGATAGCTTGGCTGTGAAATGAAAATCTTTATATGGTTTAAAACAAGCACCAAGGGCATGGTATGACAGACTTAGTAAATTTCTGCTTAAGAATGAATTTGATAGAGGCCAGATTGATAATACTCTATTTAGGAAATCCATTAAAAATGATATTTTGATTATTCAAGTTTATGTTGATGATATCATTTTTGGATCCACTAATGGCACTTTGTGCAAGGAGTTTTCTGACCTAATGCAGAAAGAGTTCCAAATGAGCATGATGGGAGAACTTAAGTTCTTCATGGGAATTCAGATTCACCAAGGTAAATCAGGTATACTCATTCACCAATCTAAATAAACTAAAGAATTTCTCAAAAAGTTCAAGATGAGTGACTGTAAGCCTATGGCCACCCCCATGCACCCAACCTCCTCACTTGAGAAAGATGAAACCAGCCAAAAGGTAGTCCAGAAAACATACAGAGCTGACCCTAGGGAATCCCATTTAACTACTGTCAAAAGAATCTTGAGATACCTTAAAGGAACCACCTACCTTACCTTGCTATACAAGAAAACCCCCACCTACAAACTAAGAGGTTTTTGTGATTCTGACTATGTTGGAGACAAGTTGGAAAGGAAAAGTACAAGTGGCAACTGCACATTCTTAGGTGATAATTTGATCTCTTGGTCAAGCAAAAGAAAAAGCACCATTGCCATGTCAACAGCTGAAGCTGATTATATATCAGCAGCAGGATGCAGCTCACAGTTAATCTGGATGAAACATCAACTTGAAGATTACAACATCTTTGAAACCAATATCCTTTTGTTCTGTGATAACACTTCAGCCATAAACCTAACCAAAAACCCTATCTTACACTCTAGAGCCAAACACATTGAAATAAAACACCATTTCATTAGGGACCACGTTCAAAAAAGGACTTTAAGCATCCAGTTTGTGGACACTGATCATCAATGGGCTGACATCTTCACCAAAGCATTACCTGAAGATAAGGTTCGAGTTCATCAAGAAGCATCTCAACATTATCTCCATATCTAACTAGCTCAAGTAGTCATCTTAGGAGTTTTTAGTTTTCTTGTAATTTTACATTATGTTTTTTTTTTATTTTTCTGTTTTTACTTTATGTAATTTGTAAATAGAAAAACAAAAATACAAAAATAGTAGGACCTCTTTTTGGCTGATAACAAAAAGAGGGAGAGAGAGAAAGAAAATGGAGAAATTATTGAACCAAGTTGGTTCTAAGTACTTAGGATTTTGATGTTTACAAAAGCAGTCCATGTAATCTTATTTTGTACCTTGAATTACTATATTAAATGCCACCAGAAGATGAAGTTATCAGAGGGAGAAGCTGAAGTCACCAGAGGGAGAAGATGAGTAATCATAAGGTACAATCAGACCAGAGGATACACCTCCAGAAGTCATTAGATAATGCATCCAGAAGATACCAGAGGATGCATCCTGAAAGCACTAGAGGATACTCCAGGATGTCAAAATACCATTAGAGGATATCTTTACTGGCCCAGATCAGAAGGAAGCAGAGTCCAGAAGGAGACTTGGACCAGACCAGTAGGAAGCCTGCCAGAGGGAGAGTTGATCCAAACAAGAAAGAATCATAAATCAGACTTGGTCAAGAATTTATTCTAACTAGAAGATAGCTTGGCAGTGAAATGATAAACAGTCAAGACTTGATCTAGACTTAACCAAAGCTTCAGATAATTGGTCCAGAACAAGTAACTTGGTCCAGATTTAGCCAGACCAGAAGATAGCTTGGTTAAGAGTACGAAACTAAGTCCAAACCAGAAGAAATAATGTCCAGATTTAATCCAGACCTGATCCAGATCAAGAGGTAAAATGTCCAGATTAAAATATCATATGTCCAGATTTAATTTCAGTTCAATCCAGACCCAGTTAAGAATTGGTCCAGATCAGAGGGAAAAGGTTTAGATCAATGGTCAAGATTTAAGTATATGGCCCAATGTTGGTCGAGATCAGAAGATCAGACCATGGCCCAGTGTTGGCCGAGATCAGAAGATCAGAACGTGTGGTCCAACATTGGCCGATATCAGAGGATCACAGCATATCAGATTGCAAGTCCAGAGTGGTCGAGATCAGAAGATCAGAAAGTGTGGTCCAGTGTTGGCCGAAATCAGAGGATCACAGCAGATCACTTAGTATGGTCTAGATGTGGACGAGAGCAGAAGATCAAGCGGTCTAGATTGAATCATGATCAAAGGAGTCGTGATTATATTTAATCAAAGTATTAAACGGATTCGATACAAAAATAAAGTGAAGTCTTGTGGAATTCAGAAGCTATTGGCAGAAAGAAAGATTTGTTCCAGAATTAATTAAAGTCAGGATTGGTCAAAGTTATTTTTGAAGGCAATCTGGAGCAGAAAAAGATATGTTTTTTATTTAAGAGAAACCGGATTGGCCAAGTTATTTTTGCAAGAGAATCCAGCAAGATACAGCTCGAATTTAAGCTTGGAAGAGACCCTAATATGCATCTATAAAAGGAGGCTCAAGGCAGAAGACTTAGCATCGAAAAATCACAAAAGAGTCATACACTTCTAAAAGCAAAGACTCAAGTTTTCAGTGAGGTTTATTTGTGAGTTTCAGCTTCCAGAAGCAAGCACTTGTGTTTTTCTTTCCCTTGTGTTAGATCTAAGTTGTTGAAGTAGAGCCTACAATCTGAGGGAGTCAGAAGGGGTAGCAGATTACTTAGCAATTAGATTCAAGGCGTTGTAATTCCTTCTACAATCTGGGGTTGTCAGATTGGTAAGAGAAGACTTGACTTGAGAAGTCAAGGTGCTGTATTCCTCAAAAGTTTAGGATTGTTAGACTGTTTGAGAAGACTGACTTGGAGGTTCAGTGGTATGGTTGTAATTCAATGTTTTGAATTAGTGAAATCCTTCAAAGTGAAGGGACTGGATGTAGCCTCGTTAACGGTAAACCAGTATAAAATTCTGTGTTTTATTTTTACTTTATATCCGCTGCTAACTCTATTTGATTCATACATCATGTTTTGTTATAAAACTGCAAAAATAGAAAAAGTATTCAAGTTAGTCAAACACAATTCAAACCCCCTTCTCGTGTTTGTACCTTGAGAAATAAGTAGAAAATGAGAGATAAAAAGAAAGGAGGAGCGAAAAAGAAAGAAATGAAAAGAGAAGGAGTTAAAAAGGAGAAGAAACAGGGACAGAGAAAAATAAAAAGAGAAAAAAGAAAGAGTGAAAAGAGAAGGAGTTGAAAAGGAGAAGAAACTGGGAGAGAGAAAAATAAAGAGAGAACAGAAGGAGTTGAAAAGGAGAGGAAAATAGAAGAAAAGAAAGAGTGATTTAAGAAGGAGTAGAAAAAGAGAAGAAAAAGTCACTATTAGACTTAGGGGGAGAGATTGGTCTGAGGGGGAGTATTTCAAGTACTTCGGGTTATAAGCTAGCAAAATAAGTTAAGGTATTATCATCATCAAAAAGGGGGAGATTGTTGGAACCAAGTTGGTTCTAAGTACTTAGGATTTTGATGTTTACAAAAGCACTCCATGTAATCTTATTTTGTACTTTGAATTATTATATTAAATGCCACCAGAAGATGAAGTTACCAGAGGCAGAAGATGAAGTCACCAGAGGTAGAAGATGAATTAACAGAGGATAAAATTAGACAAGAGGATACACCTCCAAAAGACACCAGATAATGCATCCAGAAGGTACTAGAGGATGCATCCTGAAAGCACCAGAGGATACACCAGGATGTCAAAACACCATCAGAGGATATCTTTCCTGCTGGACCAGACCAGAAGGAGAAAAGAGAAGGAGTTGAAAAGGAGAAGAAACTGGGAGAGAGAAAAATAAAGAGAGAACAGAAGGAGTTGAAAAGGAGAGGAAAATAGAAGAAAAGAAAGAGTGATTTAAGAAGGAGTAGAAAAAGAGAAGAAAAAGTCACTATTAGACTTAGGGGGAGAGATTGGTCTGAGGGGGAGTATTTCAAGTACTTCGGGTTATAAGCTAGCAAAATAAGTTAAGGTATTATCATCATCAAAAAGGGGGAGATTGTTGGAACCAAGTTGGTTCTAAGTACTTAGGATTTTGATGTTTACAAAAGCACTCCATGTAATCTTATTTTGTACTTTGAATTATTATATTAAATGCCACCAGAAGATGAAGTTACCAGAGGCAGAAGATGAAGTCACCAGAGGTAGAAGATGAATTAACAGAGGATAAAATTAGACAAGAGGATACACCTCCAAAAGACACCAGATAATGCATCCAGAAGGTACTAGAGGATGCATCCTGAAAGCACCAGAGGATACACCAGGATGTCAAAACACCATCAGAGGATATCTTTCCTGCTGGACCAGACCAGAAGGAGAACTGGACCAGACCAGAAGGAAGCCTGCCAGAGGGAGACTTGTTCTAGACCAGAAGGAATCTTAAATCAGACTTGGTCCTAAATTTATTCTGACCAGAAGATAGCTTGGCAGTGAAATGATAATCAGTCCAGACTTGATTTAGACTGAACCAGAGCTTCAGATAATTGGTCCAGAACAAGTGACTTGGTCCATATTTGGCCCAGACTAGAAGATAGCATGGTTCAGAGTATGAAACTAAGTCCAGACCAGAAGAAATGATGTCCATATTTAATCCATACCTGATCCATATCAGAAGGTAAATGTCCAGATTTAATTTCAATTCAATCCAGACCCAGTTCAAAATTGGTCCAGATCAGAGGGAAGATATTCAGATCAATGGTCCAAATTTAAGCATCATGACCTAGTGTTGGCCGAGATTAGAAGATCAGAACATGTGGTCCAGTGTTGGCCGAAATCAGATGATTACAGCAGATCAGATTATATGTTCTAGTCATTGGCCGAGATCAGAAGATTAGAACGTGTGGTCCAGTATTGGTCGAAATCAGAGGATCACAACATATTAGTTTGTACGGTCCATATGTGGACGAGAGCAGAAGATCAAACGGTCCAGATTTAATCATGATGATAATCAGTGGAGACTTGATTAAATTAGAATAGAAATTTGATCAAAGTATTAAAAGGATTTTATTCAAAAATAAATTGAAGTCTTGTGGGAATTCAGAAGCTATTGGCGGGAAGAAAGATTTGATCCTGAATTAATTAAAGACAAGATTGGCCAAAGTTATTTTCGAATGCATATCTGGAGCTAAAAAGATATGTTTTTTTATTTAAGAGAAACCCGATTGGCCAAGTTATTTTTGCAAGAGTATCTTGCAAGATACAGCTTGAATTTAAGCATGGAAGAGACCCTAATCTTCATCTATAAAGGAGGCTCATGGCAAAAGACTCAGCATCGAAAATCAAAAAGAGTCATACACTTCCATAAGCAAACACTCAAGTTTTGAGTGAGGTTAATTGTGAGTTCCAGCTTTCCAGAAGCAAGCACTCGTGTTTTTCTTTCCCTTGTGTTAAATCTAAGTTGTTGAAGTAGAGTCTACAGTCTGAGGGAGTCAGAAAGGGTAGCAGATTACTTAGCAATTAGATTCAAGGTTCTTTTCCTCAAAAGTCTAAGATTGTTAGACTGTTTGAGAAGACTGACTTGGAGGGTCAGTGGTATTGTTGTAATTCAAGGTTTTTGAATTAGTGAAATCCTTCAAAGTGAAGGGACTGGACGTAGCCTCGTTAACAGTGAACCAGTATAAAATTATGTGTTTTTATTTTTACTTTATATCCGCTGCGAACTCTGTTTGATTCATACATCAGGTTTTGTTATAAAACTGCAAAAATAGAAAAAGTATTCAAGTTAGTCAAACACAATTCAACCCCCCCTTCTTATGTTTGCACCTTCATATTTGACTTTATGCTTATACTGATTTTCTGCCAGAACTTGAACTGATCATTTAATTGAACTGATCATGTAATTTAGCATTAATATACAGGTATTGAACTAATTATTTGGAAAAAATTCATATATAGGTATTTTACAGTATTTTTTTCATAAGCGCTGTAAAAGGATTTTAAAAATTAAATTTCAAAACATTTACAACGCTTTTACCCATAAGCGCTGTAGAAGGCTTTTAAAAAATAAATTACAATTACAAAAAAGTTACATCGCTTTTTCCCATAAGCACTATAAAATGCTCATATAGCGCCTTTTATATAGTATGTCTACAAGCGCTGTAAAAGAATATTTAAGGCGCTTTTATATAGTCTTTTCAAGCGCTTTTGTGGAAGCGTTGTAATAGGTTAAAGCTTTTAAAGCGCTTTTTGGACAAACGCTGTAAAAGGGTTTTTTAAAGTATTATGTAAATTGATAATAAGAAACCTCTTCATTTTCATCTTCATTACGTATTCTCCCTATGAACTTGGCAGTGTGGAACCTATTCATTTTCCTTTTCATTACATACTATCCATCTTCATTACTCTCCATACGAACCCTATTGACCCTCTTCTCCCTAGTGCGAACCCTACTGTCCAACTTCATTATGTACTCTCTATTTTCATTATTCTCGTTTTTCACTACTATCCCTACGAACCATAAAGGATTTTAAGGTGCTCTTTGTGGAACCCTAGTGCCCTCTTCTCGCTGCACAAGTCATTTCTACTTGTATTTCTGCAAAGTCGTAATCTTAAACTACATGTATTATTATTAATATCTTGTTGTCACTAAACTTGTAGTGCATGTTGTATGTATTCAATCTGTTGTTGTCACTAACCTGCATGTTGAACTTATACTGCATGTTGAACTTATATTGTGTGAAATGTGTAGATAAAAGGATTCCAATAATGATTTAGCTGGTCAAAATGATGAAGTTGTCAATACTGAAGTTGTCAATACTAAAAGTTATGAAAATGAAGTTAAACGTGGGGCAACTATTATGCAAAAAGTCATCAAAGCAAGAAGTAGTGGAATTAGATTTGAGGTATACTATACTTTTGTTTAGAATTTATTTATTTTTTTCTTTTTTGAAAGCCAGCACTTACTCTATGAGTTTATTAGGTGGGATGGAATCATAGTGTTCAGCCGATTGAGCCCAACAGTTCAATGATGGTAAGTTACATTGGTGTTGTTGTTCATCAAAATATCCCAATAACAATTGATGATTGGAGAGATAAGGCTTTGAAGGATGCTAAAGATATATTGTGGACTGATATACAAGTAACTTTTTTACTCCACTTTTTTGTTACTTATAATTTTTTCCATTGAAATACTTTTATTCAAACTCTTTTTTTATTTGGTTTGCAGTCATCTTTTAACGTTAAGATGTGCGAAAATATTATGTGCTTAGAGTTGCTGGAAAAATACACAGAGGATTTAGATCTCATTTGTCAAATTGCTAGTTAAGAGATCGTGATGGAAATTTGAATGTTGAAGCTCCAAAAATATACAAACACTACATATCAAATGAAGAGTGGAGCGCTTTTGTAGCTAAACGTGCAGACCCCACATTTGTGGTAATATTAATTTATTAGCATGTGTGTTTTATTCATATTCATATCGTATTTTTTTACACAAATGTTATTTTTTTATATTTATATATAGTATAAGTACAGCAAATCGGGAGAGAGCAAAAAATCCAATGCATCCATACAAAAAATCATGTATGGTGTATGCATGTTTAGAGAAAAAAAATTGTAAGTAAACATCACTTTTATACATTGTGATAGATTATAAACTATAGTTTCTAACTAATATTTTGTTTATGTCTTAACGAATAACTTCAAGAGACGAAATCCGATTAACTATTGGGTCGTCATATCTTGTGGAAGGAGGCTCGCGTGAATAAAGATGGAATAGTGGATAATGAAAATGTTCAACAAGTTATCCAACAATGGTTAAGTATACTATCACTTTAATATTTTTTTAATACTGTCTTTTAAAAATGATATTGAACTTATCTTTTTAATACTACATGTATTTTAGGAAAATTTAGAACAATGTTATGAAAATCAAGATGAGAATAAACAAGTTAGTTGTAGGGACATACTTGGCAAGGTATTCAATGTTCTTGAATATTCTGGCCATGTGAGGGGTAAGGGATTTGGCGTGACTCCCAAAAGTTATTTTTCACATGAGAAGCGCACAAATCCATTGAATAAGCAAGTATTAGAAGCGCTAAAAATCCTAACGGAGCAAGTTGCATATTTGGTTAAAAAGGATAAGGAAAAGCATCTTCCAGAGGGTCAACGTGAAATACAATTAGATAGTGAAAATGGAAGTTGCAACATTGGTCATAAAAGTCTCCTGAAAGTAATTAATTAGTTAACAAAATAAGAAATTCATTCAACCTAATTGTTTAATATACTTATGTATTAACCATTGATTTAGGGTGTTTCATCTTGCGTGCTATACTTGCCTTCCCCTACTCACCGCATGGTTGGAAAAGGAACATTGTATAATTCCTTGGGAGAAGTATTACACAATAATGTCATCCCCGCCGGCCATGTTAAAGTGTCACCTATGATAGCTTTAGAACCCCTTACACCGTTGCTTATCCCTGACAACGACGAAGATATGAAGTTTTTGGGAGAAGCAATAGGTAGTTAAATGGCATGGCCGAAAAATCTTGTTGGCATAGAGGAGGTATGTTTTAATTGTTATGTATGTTTAGTTGTATGATTATAATTGATTATGTTTAATTGCTGATTTTTCCGCTTTTAATTTCACATTTATTTAGATTCTTGCTAAAGGGAATGATAAGAAGATTCCTCGCAATGAGTCTGTCACTTCACCAGAAAAGGTTTGACAAATACATCAATTGTATGCAAAATGATTAGCTTACTATAATAACTAACAAACTGATCAACCTCATTTTTTTTTCCAGATTCAATAAAAAAAATAACCCGCCGCACCGCAGGTGCAGGTCTGTGGTAAAAATAAATCTTCCAAAACTCAAAAACTGGATCTTGGACAATCAGTTGCTGCTCCTAAAATAAGTAATGCACGCCTTTCTCGATTTGGGTCATGTCTTGACATAACAACAAAAATGAATATGGAGAGCAATGATACACGTATCATAAGCAATGAAGAATTACTTGGTAAATAGCACATATATGAACTTCTCAATCATAATGAGCTGAGTGCTACTGTCATCAACATATACATTAGGTAATATAAATACTTTATTTAAGATAAAAATTACTTTTTAATTGCATCAGTGCCACATTTATTGATAATTAATCTAATTTTATATTTTTATTGAAGGTTTTTTGCATGAAAAGTTGGTGTGCATGCGCAATTTGACAAGTAGATTTTCATTCTTGTCTCCCCATAAGCTATCCATGTTTAAGCTCGATCCAGTTAATGTAAAAAAGTATGTCGTTGATAGACTTTTAGAAAATAAAAAGAAGGATAAGTTGTTTCTGGCACCATATAATTCAGGGTAATTAGATACTTTATCTATATCTTTTTAAATTTATGATACTTTATGAGTTGTATAAACAAATTTGCCAACCAAATTTTTGTTGTTGTAGACAACATTGGGTGTTGTTTGCCATTAATGCCACCTGTGAAATTATATATTATTTAGACCCATTGCACAGTCATTATAACAATCACTCGGATATAAATAATATTTTCGACATGTAAGTAATATTCATTTATTTCTTACATATATAAATAATGTGTTTGGTCATTGAATAATCACATTTATTTGATAGTGCTTTGAAAATTTTCCACGATCAAAGGGGTGCTACAGTGTCGAATAATAAGTCAAACAACATCACATGACTTCCAATAAAGGTTTGGAATTTTTGTTATAGAACTTAATTATATGCCTTTAAATTTTCATTTACAATCAACGCTTATATTTATTGGCGTACATGTTTTATTTTAATGTGTACGCGTCAAACTAACAACATAGACTGCGGATACTATATATTGAGATTCATGAAGTAGATTGTTGATATGAATCAAAATATCATTCCACAAACGGTACGTTATTTTCATTATATTTTGATTTTCATACATAAACTATATATATATATATATATATATATATATATATATATATATATATGATTCTAACTTATTTATGTTCAAATATTATATCGCATAGTATTTTGACAACTTCAATTCAACATACTCTAAAAGTGATCTCATTGAAATAAAAGAAGACTGATGTCAGTTTGTGCTCCAACTGAAAGTTATATAATTTGTTAAAAGGTGAGTTTCACATTGCTGAAAATTGTAATTTATTATTGTATATTTTGGTGTGAACTGATAATTATTCTAATTAGTTTATTTTATTTTTTGTTATAGTAGGGTAAATAAAGAAATTGCTGGAAATTGTTACTAGACTAACATGATATTTGTTGTTGTGAATATGTAATTGATATTGTGAATATGTTGCTACTATCAATATTATTATATTTGTTGTTATTGTCATGAACTTGTAATTTGTTGCTGTGAATATATATGTAATTGATATTGTGAATTTGTAATTGATATTGTTGATATTTGTTGCTGTAAATATGAAATTGATATTGTGAATTTTGATAAGAATATGAATTTTGATATTGTGAATATGAAATATGAAATTGATATTTGTTGCTAAATTTGATATTGATAAGAATCTGAAAGTGATATTTGATGTTGATAATAATGCCATTAAAATGTCACCGCTTTTTAAAAAAATGACATAAATTGAAATCTCATCCTTTTACAACGCTTTTTTAAACGTTTTACAGCGCTTTTCTAAGCCTTTTACAGCGCTTTTTTGAAAAAGCGTTGTAAAACTAGTTGATAATACAAGCGCGCTATATATGTACCTATTATAGTGCTTTTTTGAAAAAATGCTGTAAAACTAATATAAGAAGCACGCTATATATGGACCTATCACAACGCTGCTTTGAAAAAAGCGCTTTAAAATTAGTATAAGAAGCGCGCTATATATGGACTTATTACAACTCTTTGTTGAAAAAGCGTTGTAAATCTAGTCTAAGAGAAGCACACTATATATATGTACATATTACAACGTTTTTTATTTTATTTTCAATAGCGCTGTTGTATCTTTTAACAACACTAGATACTACAACGCTTAAACGCGTTGTAAAGGGCTTAAAAAAGCATTGTAAAGCGTTGTAAAGGGCTTTAATGGTTTTAACATTTTAATTATTGAAATGTAACTAAAATGTTGTGATGTATTTATATGTAATGAAGCAAAAAAAAAAGTGACAATGAACTAAAGTTTTAATAGGAGTTATATAAAAAAAGTAGTAGAATGAGGAAAAAAGAATGAACGAATTGTATAGGTGTCATATCATATTATTAAATGATGTGACATAATTAATATTATATGGAATATAAGAAATTGATGTATCAAGATAATGATTTGAGAGTTTGTTTTAATATATTATATATATATATTAATTATGTAAATTTTGTACTGGTATTTGGTGCATCTGAATTGACAAATTTGAACGTGTATTTTAAGAAATATTGTCTAAATTGGTTAATTTAGAAATGTAAAAATACTCCAATTTTTATGTTTTTTCAAGACATATTTACGTCTGATTTAGTCGATGAGGACATGAATTTTTAGAAATCCGAATTGGTCAAGGATATGTAAAATACAAATTTCAATTTTTTAAGTTTTTTCAATACATACTAGCAAGAAACTCGTGTTGTTGCATGGACACCATTGATATTTTACTGAGGAAAAATATTTATCTAATATGTTGTTTATATTTATCAATGACAAAGATTTGTCCCATGTTTTTTTTATTATATTTATCGATGATAAATATTTGTTTGATGTTTTTTTTTTGTATTAGCGACAAATACTTGTACTATAATTTTTCTATTTACCACTTATAATATTTGTCCGTATAATATTTTATATCTATTAATGATAGATATTTGTCTCATGTTTTTAAATAGTGTTTAAAATTGGAAGAAAGAAGAAAGAAACAAAGATAAAAAGACTAACAAATATATATCTCATCATTTATGTAATTTTATTGAAATACAATTTTTTTATATTTATAAATGATGAATGTTTGTCTCATATTTTTAAATAGTGTTTGAAATTAGAAGAAAGAAGAAAAAAATAAAAAATAAAAGACCAAAAAATATTTATCCTGTCATTTTTTATATTTATCACTTATATAAATTTATTGAAGCTACAAATTTTTCTTTTGTAATTTCATTGTTGTCCCTTCAATGAATCTTTAATGCTTTAACTTTAGGGATTATGTAGATGACAATTATATTTCAGTTGCACTTTTTATTGTAGTTTTATGTGCAATAATTTTTTTTGCAATTTTTATCTACATGATTTTTTTTTACAATTTTTTACTTGAAGTTTTTTTTTTGTAGTTTTTTTATTTGATCTAAATAACCAACAAATTATATTACTATTTAATCCTTAAATAAAACAAAAAAAAATCATATTTTGAAGAGACAACATTGTAATTTTCATAGCACATTCTTTTCTTATATTGATACTAGATGTACATGTGAATTAGTCAGTTCAAATGTGTAAAATATTCTCTTTTATTTTTAAATTTTTTTTCAAGAATAGTATATTCGAATTGGTCGATATTTAGGCCCTATTTCCTTTTAAAAATTGAGGATTGGCCGGTCTAAGTGCACTAGGAGCCATAACATGACAAAACTGAAATCATTTAGAATCTCAGACAGATGTTGATATGATCTTGTTTGTCATGAATCACTTTAACGATCATTCTAGGTTGGAAATTTACATATTTGAGCCAAAATGACGTTTTGCTGGAGAACACGATATCCGAAACTACGAAACTTTGAATCGGAAGATTCCAAAATGAGGTGAAAGATATGATTCCAAAACATTCTAAAATACAAGTTAGGTTGTTGAATCACCCCAAAAGTGTATGTACAACTCGAGATATGATTGCAGGTTACTTAACACGAAAGATTAGCACAATTTGTGTATTAGGGTTTGATGTAAATGAAATTGGGAATTATAATTCAACAAACGAACCAAGAACAGAATGGTGCCACAATCTAGAGATTGATAAGCCAAAATGAACCAAAAGTGAATTATTTAAAGAACTCTAGAGAGCAAAGCTCACAAAATAACAATATGTTCTCAAATTTGCTTTTGCATCAACAAGGGGTTTGCCTTTTATAGTGGCATCAACTTAAAAGTTCTCTAAATTTAACCCAACTCAAGTTTTTACAATTAGACTCAGATATTCTTACTAATTCAGTCTACTACTTTAATTAAAACTAATATTAAAATTTGATCACATAGATGCAACCTGTAAGACCCTTAATTTTAAAATGAAATTATGGATTTAATTTCAAGTATATTTTGGGATATTTGTAAAATATTTGATATATGTATATTTATATATATATATATATATATATTTTTGAGATTGAGTAAAATTATTGGACGAAAGATTATTTAATTTAATTATGAGTAATTAAATATCGGATAGTAAATTAAGATTTTATCGGTCGATGTAATTGCGACGGGAGTAATTAGTTACTTGAGGGTCAAGTTTAATTATTATATATATATATATAAGGTGGCAAGAGTTTGTGTCTATATATATGTTTGCATTGAGAAGCAAGTAAAAAAAAAAGGGAAAAATAAGAAATCAGAATCAGAAAGAAAGAGAAAACAGTTTCTTTCCTTTCCCTCACCTACCCGAGCTGCTTTCTTCTTCTCCCTCTGTTCAGTTCTGTTTGTGTTGGTAGTGAGAAGGGATACTCAAAACTCAAATCTCTTGGAAATCCAAGCCTCGAATAAGAAAGTGTCAAGAAGGAAAGTTATTCCTCTCATCGTTACGGTGTTAGAGAACCAACTTTGGCAGCGACGACGCGAACGGGAGTTTCCCCGGTTTTAGTCACGACAACGAAAACGAGCAAGAAAACGTAACTAAGGTAAGGGGCTTCTTCCAACTTTCTATATTGCATTTAGGGCTGTAAATGCATGTGTGATTGATGATTATATGCGATGTTCTGTTCTGAAAATGAAACTGCCCTTGCATGTTGTTATGAATGAGTAAACTGCTTGTGGTGTCTGTTTTGTCGTTGTTCTGTTTGGTTGCTGCCGTGGTTGATGTATTGATGATATTTTGGTGTTGTGTTGATTCTGAAATCTGCCTTGCATGTGGTTTGTGAATAATTAAAACGCATGTTGTTGAGATAATGTATGTTGAGAGTTGTTGTTGCTGTTTTTGGTTGCTGTTATTGATGATGCTTTTGTTGTGGTGTTGATGAGTAAAAATCATTAATGTTGTGTTGAGGACTTTCTGGGTTTCAGATGGCATTGCATTCTGTTTTAAGTGAAGAGAAAACATAGCATGTTCATGCATTGCATAGTTAGGTGGTGACCGCGATGGGCCTCTGAGTTGATGCGGTGACCTTGATGGGCCGCGAAGTTAAGTAGTAACTGTGATGGGTTATAGAGTAGTTCTGCGTGTATTAGACGGTCTATTCTATCCGGGTTTCAGAGTAGTTCCGTGTGTATTAGACGGTCCATTCTATCCAGACTACAGAGTGGTTCCGCGTGTATTAGACGGTCCATTCTATCCGTGCGAGGATTTAACTTCTGTGTATTTGGCCTATGAGAGGCTAATACACGTAAATGTAGTGATCGTGATGGGTTATAGAGTAGTTCTGCGTGTATTAGACGGTCCATTCTATCTGGGCTACGGAATGGTTCCGCATGTATTAGACGGTCCATTCGATCTGGAAATCATGCTGGTCCGTGAGAGACTCCACCTTGGTAATTCCAAGAGTTGTATACATTGGCATATACATATTGCATTGGGATGGTTGACCCGTGAGTCATGATTTGATATGAGTTGATGAGTGGAAATCGATGTGTTCAAGTATCTTATGAATTCTAAGTGCCAAGTGAGTTGTTGTGATTGTTAATTGTATTTGTACTTGCAATCTGATTTATATGTAAACTGGCTATTTTGCAAAGATGTAGATGTCATCCATTTTAGTAAGTGAGCATACTCATTTATCATTGTTGTTATAGCATTGAAATATGCCATGAATATAATTGTTATCTTTGACATAATTGTTATGTGGTAATTGTTAATTTCGGTTGTTGACCCTTTACAATATTGTAGAAATTGGGCTTTGCCCTCAGATGATACCCAAACCCGTGCCACCGACGGATACACTAATGACGCAGACGTTGTTAGTTTTCCTTGATCTTCACGTACAGAGTATTTGTGGACAGCGCAGAGGGACAGACAACTGGAGTGAAGACGAGACTTGTAGAGGATGCAGTGGAAACTGTGCTACTGTAGTTTTAGTGCATGATCAGTAGTTTTAGTGCATGCTCAGATCAGACTAGACTTTTTGTATAGGGCCTAGTGTTAATGGCTGTACTTATTTATTTTGGGATAATTGTACATCTTTTCCGCACTCTGATAATGTTTTTGTGGGTCCATGATACAATTTTGATGTATTTTATTTTGGTATATTTTGAAGATCAATTTCCCAAAATTAAATTCCTGACTATAATTATGATGTAATTATTTAACTACTTTTTTCGTTTTGGATTACGACGCCATATTATTTTGAAATGGTTTAATTTCAATTTATTTAATTGGTTTAATTTTAATTTCTTTTAATTCCTTTGAATTAATTTTGAAAATTTCTTTTATTTATTTTTTAAAAAAAAATCGGGGTGTTACACAACCTTCATTCTTTAACTTCTTCAATTTGGATTAAACAATTTACTATCTTGGACTTCAATTGGAGTTCATGAAGGTGCAAACACGAGAAGGGGGGTTGAATTGTGTTTGACTAACTTGAATACTTTTCCTGTTTTTGTACTTTTAAAACAAAACTTGATGTATGAATAAAAACAGAGTTAGCAGCGGATATAAAGTAAAAATAAAAACACAGAATTTTATATTGGTTCACCTTTAACGAGGCTACGTCCAGTCCCTTCACCTTGAAGGATTTCACTAATTCAAACCTTGAATTACAACAGTTCCACTAACCCTCCAAGTCAGTCTTCTCAAACAGTCTAACAATCCTAGACTCTTGAGGAATACAGCACCTTGACTTCCTAAGTCAAGTCTTCTCCTACCAATCTGACAACCCCAGATTATAGAAGGAATTACAACGCCTTGAATCTAATTGCCAAGTAATCTGCTACCCCTTCTGACTCCCTCAGATTGTAGACTCTACTTCAACAACTTAGATCTAACACAAGGGAAAGAAAATAACACGAGTGCTTGCTTCTGGAAAGCTGGAACTCACAATTAACCTCACTGAAAACTTGAGTGTTTGCTTTGGAAGTGTATGACTCTTTTGTGATTTTCGATACTAAGTAATCTGCCTTGAGCCTCCTTTTACAGATGTGAATTAGGGTCTCTTCCAAGTTGAATTTCGAGGTGTATCTTGCTGGATTCTCTTGCAAAAATACTCTGACAAATCGGGTTTCATATAAATAAAAAAACATATCTTTTTATCTCCAGATTTGTTTTCATAAATAACTTGGGCCAATCCTGTCTTTAATTAATTCTGGAACAAATCTTTCTTCCTGCCAATAGCTTCTGAACTCCCATACGACTTCACTTTATTTTTGTAACAAATCCTTTTAATACTTTGATCAATTTTAATTAAATCTCCACCGTTAATCCTCATGATTAAATCTGGACTGTTTGATCTTCTGCGCTAGTCCGCATCTGGACCATACTAAGTGATCTGTTGTGATCCTCTGATTTCGGCTAACCCTGAACCACACTTTCTGATCTTCTGATCTCGGCCAACTTGGTCTAGCAAACTAATCTGCTGTGATCCTCTGATCTCGGCAATGTTGGACCACACATTCTGACCTTCTGATTTCGGCCAACATTGGGCCATGGTCTGATCTTCTGATCTCGGCCAACACTGGGCCATATACTTAAATCTTGACCATTGATCTGAACCTTTTCCCTCTGATCTGGACCAATTCTGAACTGGGTCTGGATGGAACTGAAATTAAATCTAGACAAATAATATTTAAGTCTGGACATTTTACCTTCTGATTTGGATCAGGTCTGGATCAAATCTGGACATCATTTCTTCTGGTTTGGACTTAGTTTCATACCCTGAACCATGCTATCTTCTGGTCTGAGTCAAATCTGGATTGATTCTCTTGTTCTGGACCCATTAATTTATCCTTTGATTAAGTCTGGATCAAGTTTGGGCTATTTATCATTTCACTGCCAGGCCATCTTCTGGTCAGAATAACTTCTGGACTAAGTCTGACTTATGATTCCTTCTGGTCTGAATCAAGTCTCCCTCTGGCAGGCTTCCTTCTGGTCTGGTCCAGGTGTCCTTCTGACTTTGCTTCCTTCTGATTTGGGCCAGCAAAGATATCCTCTGGGAATTCCAAGATGCATCCTCTGGTACCTTCTGGATGCATTATCTGGTGTCTTCATCTTCTGCCTCTGTAAACTTCATCTTCTGGTGGCATTTAATGTAATAATTCAAGGTTCAAAATAAGATTACATGGAGTGCTTTTGTAAACATCAAAATCCTAAGTACTTAGAACCAACTTGGTTCCAACAGTTCCAAGACCTTGAATATTCTCTATGATTCCTTCCTTGGTTATGCTTTCTATGTCCTCATCATTTTCTCCTTCTTGCTTCTTGAAGAAATTTGACCACAAATATAAGCTCCATTATATCCTACATGAAGAAAGAATCCAAATAAACCACAAGCTCATCACATCCACCAGGGTCAAATGGGAATTTGGAGATGGTTCCAAATGTGATAAGTTGGTGAAACACATTTCCATCTTGAACAATTAACATCTTATCATATATTGATGGTAAAGTTAAGAAATTCCAAATGCGGGGATAAAGTTATACCTTTTGAAGTTGATATTCATGACCAAATTTACCTTCTTTGGATTGAAATTTGTGGCAAACAATATGTTACTTTGTATTTGCAAAGGCTTCAAAACAAGTTGAGTCTCATGGACATTCTCTTCATCACCAAAAATTGGTGACTCAATAATTTCCTTGCAAGCATCCTTTTGAGGAACCTGTTGAGAAAAAATCTCTTTTTCAAATATTTTAATGATAACAAAATTATCTCAAAGATTATGATTATGTCTATAATCTATTATGTGCTTTTGAGTGTTTTTAAAAGTAGAAAACAGGTCCATTCTCACAATGGTCCAAAAAGGAAATGCAGAGCTAAGACAAGTGAACACATCCTCCAAGCTAGAGGATAAACAAATAGAGGATGAAGCCTTAACCTCCGATCAATAGGATGAACATATACTGCAGATAAAATGACTCTATGATTAGTTCAAGGAAGATGAGTTTGTATCTAAAGACAATTAATAACAAAAGCAAAGAATCAAAAGAAATCATAAGAAGATGATCAACTTTAGAGGATAAACAAATATACTTCTGGTTTCATTCATCCTTCTACGAAGGAAATGGCCAAAAGTATCATATGAAGAAAAAACATTGCCCTTTACACGAAAAGCAAGATTGTACTGTTCTTGGAAAAAAAAAGTACAAGTTTTATCTCAATTGATGAAAAGATCAACTTCTTATCCAAGGACAAACTTTGAACCTCATTCTCCTACGTAAAAATAGTACAAGGAAAAGTTGAATGGCATTTCTGTAATTCAAATCAAATATCATGGATGGTTAAGCAAGTATCTAACAGTCACAAGGACCTTTTATTGAGAAAGAAGTCTCATCACCTCTATAAAAGGAAAATAACTCTTCATCATTCTACCCACATCCACTCATACAATAGAGAAAATCAAATAGCTAAGAAGAGAAATCTTATCATCTCTTAGAACTTTCTACTGCTTTCAACAATATCTTTGAGTCCATCCTCTTAGAAAGTTCTGTAATAGAGAAAATCATAATCTCATCTAAAATCACTCATACTGTATATTCCAAGTCAGTGTTAACTTGGTAATAGTTGTAATTCAAAAGGATAAATTGTGTAAGCCTGTGTAAGCCTAGTGAGGCTAAAGAATATACATAAAGAAAAAGAGTTCTAGAGGAGGACAAGACATTTTTGAATATTAGTAAAACTCACAAATTTGTAAAAAACTGGACGTAACCCATTTTGGGTGAACTAGTATAAATATGTGTGTGTCTTTTATCTACTTTACAAATTCAGTTTCTAACTTTATTGCTCAATAACTCTGTTAATCATCCTCTCATAGAGGATACATTTATCTACTAATATCCATACTCAACCCCCTTCTAGTGATATTTTAGTCACTTCAATTGGTATTAGAGCCTGGTTCTTTAGAAAAATACATTTAACCGTGTAAGAGAAAAAGATCAGGACAAAGAAAAATGTCAAAAGCTAAGTATGTACCTGAAGGAGGCTCGACTAGCAGACCTCCATACTTTGATGACACAGACTACTATCATTGGAAAGGAAAAATGTGGTTGTTTCTCATATCACAAGACAACAACATGTTGTCAGTAGTTGAAAATGGAAACCATGTCATTAGAACAAACAATGCTGACTCAACCTTAGATGAAAAACCTCAAGCACAATGGACTGCTGAAGAAAATGCTAAGGTACTCCTAAATTCTAAAGCTCATTTATTTCTAACGTGTGTTTTGAGCAAGGAAGAATATGACATAATTGAAGAATGCAAAAGCGTCAAGGAACTATGGGACACCTTGAATATCCATCATGAAGGATCAAGTCACGTAAAAGAAGCAAGGATTGACATGGGAGTTCGAGAATTTGAACTTTTCAAAATGAAGGAGGATAAAACAATTGATGAAATGTTCTCAAGACTCACCATCATATTGAACAACTTATGATCTCTTGGGAAAGAATATTTTGTCCAAGAAAGGATAAGAAAAATACTGAGGAGTTTACCAAAAGAATAGATACCAATGGTGACTGCCATCACGAAAGCAAGGAACCTAGCTACCATGAAATTAGAAGATCTAGTTGGAACTCTATGGAACATGAACCTCTGCTGCTTTCAGAAAAGTCAAGTAAAAAGGGAAAAATGATAGCTTTCAAAACAAATCAAACAGAAAGTTCATCCTCTAAATGAGCTGAAGAAGTCACAAAAGGAGAACACTTCGAATATCCTCCATCAGAGGAAGAGGATGAACTTGCACTGATATCTAAAAGAATTCATAGGATACTGAACCATAGAGGACAAGATAAAAGACCTCATCAAAAAGACAAAACTGATAAAAATCAAATAACCTGCTTTGGGTGAAACAAGATAGGACACTACAAAACTGAGTGTCCTCTAAACAAAAAGAACCCGAGAAGATTTCCCTACAAAAATAAAACAATGTTTGCTACATGGGATGATAGTGACGAATCATCCTCTAAACAAGGAAAGGAAGAAGAAGCAAACCTTTGTCTCATGGAAAATTCAGATACTGAAGAGGTAAACGTAACCGAACTCTGTCCTTCATGTGAAAAAACTAGAAATAGAGTTTGACAATTTGCTAAATGACTCAAACACTTTATCTTATAAATGTGGTTTTCTCAAAAATCAACTTTACGAGATAAAGAAACTCAATGAGGAACTTCAAGCCAAGAATGATAATCATGAAAAAATCATTTTAGACTTGCAGAAATCTCATAGAAAAATGTCTAAGTAGCAAAAGATTCTTAACACAAGAAATGTTAAAATTCATCCTCCATAAGAAGAAACGGAAAGTAGGAGGTTAAAAACTAAAGTTAAAGAACTTAAAACAGACATTACCAATTTTGTCAAATCCACTAAGACTTCTCAAAAGATTATGGGATCTCAATCTGGAATCTTTGATTTGGTTTTAAAAGCTCACAAAAACAAAAATTATATGAAAACTTATTTCTACCTCAAGAACAAGAGGATCGACCAAAATGTTTTTTTTGCAAAAAAACTAGTCATGTTATCAAAAATTGTCATACCAAGAAAAAGATGGAAAATATTAAACAAGGTTGTTCATATTGTGGTAAGCGTGGACACTTTGGCTCTGATTGTTATCACAAAAAGAAAATCCTTACGAAAGGAAAAACTAACCAACAAGGACCCAAAACAATATGGGTACCTAAGTCACTTTTAAACTCTAACACAAGAACGTTCTCTTATTAACAAAAGAAAGCCTTGATTCTTGGACAATGGATGCTCAAGAAATATGACAGGGAATAAACAATGTTTTATCTCCCTGTTGAAAAAGGATGGAGTATCAGTCACATTTGGAAACAACGATAAAGCTCAAATCAAAGGAAAAACTATTATTGGAAAAAATAATTCGGCCAAAATTGAAAACGTTCAATATGGGGACGGGTTAAAACACAACATACTAAGTATCAGTCAACTATGTGATAGTGGGTTTGAAATAATATTCAAACCAACGGTATGTGAAGTTAAACACTCACTCTCCGATAAAATTCTTTTCTCAGGCATTAGAAGAAAAAATCTTCTGAATCTTGTTTTATTTCCATTGAAATAGGTAAATGGATTTGGCACAAACGAGCGGGTCATACAAGTTTAAACACTATTTTTAAATTATCAAAATTAGAACTACTTAAAGGCCTTCCAAAAATTAATTTTGAAAAGGACAAAATTTATGAAGCTTGTGCCAAAGGAAAACAAGTTAAAAACAACTATCACTCAAAAAATATTGTCTCAACAAATCAACCTCTTGAGCTGATTCATATGGACCTATCAAAACTCCTAGCCTTAATGGAAAAAGATATGGTTTTGTAATAGTTGATGACTTCTCACGTTTTACTTGGGTTTTATTTTTAAAACATAAAGATGAAGCTTTTGAAGCATTCATTCATTTCTGCAAAAAAAATCAAAATGAAAAAAGTTTAAAAGTTATTTCAGTGAGAAGTGATCACAGAGGTGAATTTGAAAATGAATCGTTCAAAACCTTTTTTGATGAAAATGGAATATCACACAATTTTTCCTGTCCAAGAACTCTTCAACAAAATGGAGTTGTGGAAAGGAAAAATAGAACCCTTCAAGAAATGGCTAGAACAGTTTTGAGTGAAGCTAACATTGAAAAATATTTTTGGGCTGAAGCAATCAACACAACTTGTTATGTGTCAAACCGAGAATTCATCAGAAAATTTTTAAACAAAAATCCTTATGAGTTGTGGAAAGGAAGAAAACCCAACATTTCTTACTTTCATATATTTGGATGCTACTTTTACATATTAAACAATAAAGAAAACTTGGGAAAATTGGATCCAAAATCTGATAAAGGCATATTTTTAGGATACTCGACATCGTCAAAAGGATATAGAATCTATAACCTCAAGACTCAAAATGTGGAAGAATCCATGCATGTTATTTTTTATGGGTTTGATGATTTGTGTTTAGAAAACATGGATAAATACGAAGAAGATGAAAGGTTATCCTCTAACAATCAATGCTCAAATGAAGAGGACAATTCTGATCCAACCTCTCAGTAACCTCCAATAGGATGGAAATTGGTAACACATCATCCTCTAGATCAGATAATTGGAAACACAACAGATGAAGTCAGAACCAGACAATCATTAAAAGGAAACTCAAATATCATGGCTATGATATCCCAAGTTGAACCAAAAACAATTGATCAAGCAATTATTGACGAATCTTGGGTGAACGCTATGCTTGAAGAATTATCTCAATTTGAAAGAAACAAAGTTTGGGATCTTGTGCCTAATCCTCAAGACAAACCATCATTGGAACTAGATGGATTTTGAGAAACAAATTAAATAAGGATGGAGAAGTTATTAGAAATAAAGCAACACTAGTGGCACAAGGATACAACCAACAAGAAGGAATTGACTACGATGCAACATTCGATCTTGTCGCTAGGCTTGAGGCCATCAGAATACTTCTTGCTTATGCTACTCATAAAGGCATTAAGCTATTCCAAATGGATCTCAAAAGTGCCTTTTTAAATGGATTCTTAAATGAAGAAGTATTCGTCCATCAACCTCTTGGCTTTGTAAACAAGGAAAAGCCTAATCACGTGTTTAAAATCTCTAAAGCACTTTATGGCTTAAAACAAGCTCCTCGAGCTTGGTATGAGAGGTTAAGTTCGTTCCTAAAAGAAAATGGATTCTCAAGAGGACATATTGATACCACACTGTTCAAGAAAACTCTTTAAGTTGATTGTTCAAATATATGTTGATGACATAATCTTTGGGTCTACAAATGAAAAGATGTGCAAAGACTTCTCCAACCTCAGGCAAAGTGAGTTTAAAATGAGCATGATGGGAGAGTTAAAGTTCTTTCTTGGTTTACAAATTAAACAATGAAAACCGACATCTTTATTTTTCCAGAAAAATACACCAAAGATCTTCTAAAAATGTACAACATGAACCTAGCCAAAATTTTGAGCACTCCTATGCACCCATCCTCCACACTCCACAAAGACGATGAAGGAACTCGCATATTTGAAAAAGAGTACAGAGAAATGATAGGATCATTATTATATCTAACAACTAGCAGACTAGACATAGTATTCGTAGTTGGTCTTTGTGCTATATTCCAATCATCACATAAGGAAGCACACCTTACTGTCGTAAAAAGAAGATTCAAATATCTGGCTGGGACAACTAATATTGGGATTTGGTATAAAAAATGTCAAAATCTTGATCTTACAGCCTACTACGATGCAGACTATGCAGGAGACAAAGTGGAAAGAAAAAGTACAAGTGAAGCGTGTCAATTTCTTGGTCAATCACTAATAAGTTGGTCATGCAAGAAACAAAGTACCATTGCCCTGTCAACTACTGAAGCTGAGTATGTCTCTGTTGCTCAATGTTGCTCTCAAATATTATGAGTAAAAAATCAAATGGAAGATTATTCACTAAGGTACGCCAAAATACCCATTCTTTGTGATGATACTAGTGCAGTTAATCTTTCAAAAAACCCCATTCAACATTCTAGATCTAAGCATATAGAAATTAAACATCATTTCATACGAGATCATGTTCAAAAAGGAGATATTGATTTAATTTTCATTGAAACTAAAAATCAGCTTGTTGATATTTTCACTAAACCTCTTCAAGAGGATCGATTTAAAAATATTTTAGAAAAACTCTCCATCATCAGTTTGTCAAAAATAGAATAATTTGTTTAGTTAAACTATTTTTTTCACTCTCCTTTTATCTGAGTTTCAAATTTATTTTTGTTAAAATTTGTCCTAAAAAATTCTGAGGATGGAAAACTCAGACGCGCCTCTATCTTCCTCAAGAGTTTGAAAGGGTTAACCAAAAAGTTAGAAGTTGAGAAATTTGCGCACGCCTTTCGCTACTGATTGCCTTTCTCTCTGCCACCTCCATGTTATCCACCAGGCAAAAAACGACTCAACGACTAATTTTTTGTGCATCCATCACTTTACCCTATATTCTGAAATGATTGCCTACCTAATCTCTTTCATCTTCCTCCAAATGTTCACGCATTTAAAACTGAGCTGTGCAAACTCATTCAAAACTCATCCTGATTCTGATATCAAGCTCTCTCTCAGTTTTCCTCAATAGAACCCATAAAAAAAATTTCAAAACAGAGTAACATGGTGAGAACAAAAGTCTCTGCAAAGAAGAAATTTTCTACAAACTCCTCAGAAAGCTTTTCTGAGTATTTTTCTAGCGATTCATCTAATGAAGACACACTCTCACCGGAGATTACTTCTCCTAAACCAGTAAGCGTCATTCATCCTCCCTTATACACTGCCACTCCACCTATCCTCCTCCACATCTTTCGATCACTAAACCTAAAAAATCCTCATCCTCAAAATCATCCTCGTCTGCTCCCACCAGACGATCCTCTCCCATCATGTCTAGAATTCTCTCCTCTAAGAAAACTCCTCAAGACGATACTATTCATGTCATCGATTCTGACAACTCTGAAGCTACTCAATCCGACACCACTAAATCCAAAACTCATACTTCCAAAAAAATCTCATCAACTAGTGTCCTCCAAAATCTCCAAACCAGTGTCCTCACCCAAAAACACCTCCAAAATTTCCCTGTTCGAATCCAAAATACTAGAAACCCGATATACAGAAAAATGACTAGATAAATTTGTAATAAACAGGCAGACTATTGATGTCGAAGGTTTGAAAAAAGGAGGAGTCAATGTTGAAGAAATCTTCGATCAACTTGGATGGACTTCTTTCTTGCTAATAGATGAACCTCAATACCCTAGACCTATCAGGGCCTTCTATGTTGTAGCAAACGTCTCAAAAGGAGACACTTGCATTAGCATCATCCTAAAAGGGGCTCATCTAGAAATCACTCCTACCGTAGTATGTCAAATTCTTGACATTCGAGATGAAGGTTCTCATATCTTCTCTAAGTAATGGTTCTCCCAATATAAAATTTCTCGTACCTCTGTCCTCAACAACATCCTCATTAATCCACCAAAGCCTCAAGTAGCCTCAAACCTCCTCCCTATGTGTAGAGTGCTACACAATATCTGTGTACACTCTGTTGGGAAGATCATCCCTTTATGGAATGATCCTAACCAAAATTTTCAAATTCTTCAAAGTCCCTCTTGAGGACGAACAATCTGTATACTTCAACAACATCTTCTCCTCAAGAAATGTGAACCAGATGAGATTAGATCCAACGGATAAGCCTTCTCACAAAAAGGCTTCAACTAAAAAGACTTCTTCACCCATTCCTACCAAGAAACGCTCGTCTGTTGCTCAGTCAGCATCCAAAAAAAAGGCCCAAGAAAAAACTAAAAACTCAACTCCCAAACCTCCTAAAACAACAACTCCTCCTTCTGAGGATGACTTAACTTCCCTCAATTCAGAACCCTCTACTCCTACAAACACTGTCGCTTCTGCACCTCTTTCATCAATCAATCCTAACAAACCCTCCTCTCCAACTCTTCACACCTCTTCTCAAGACAATGAAAATCATCCTCCTACAGAGGATGCATTGGAAAACTCTCCTCCACAGATTTTGGAAGATGGTGAGGAACTGTACTTTGATTTAAACCTTACTATTCACCACTTTTCTCCTCTACAAGCTCCCTCAACTACAGAAGCAATGGAAACTTCCCAAAATCTACAAGACACCTTCCTATTTCCCTATCCTCCTGTCAGTCCCTCTCAACCTGCCCAATTATCGTGCATCATGTCTCAAATTTTCTCCAGTCCTACCAAGATTAGTATTGCCCCTACACTAAATGCCCCATCCATTCTTTCTCCAATCATTGGTGAACCATCAAACGCTCCTATTCTTGATGTCACTGGACGATTTAGCTCCATTGACTCATTTTTGGCTAAAACTGGTGAGAACTCCTCTCAAAACAAAGGAGTAAACTCCCAAAACAAAAGTACGAGCATCAATGATGTGCCTCCATACTCCGTCCACCCTACATCTGACTAGAGGACAAAGGCTCGAAAATCCCAGAAAGAACTAAGAGCCCTCAAAAAGATCCACAAGGATCAGAAGAAGCTGTTTCCTAGCATCAATTCTTTCCAGCACAATTTAGTATTCTTTTTGAATGGGTCACAAAATATTTAGGGAACATCGTGGCTCCCGATGCTCAGCCTTCTATGCCATCTGTTCAACCTCCTTCAATTTTTCCTCGTCCATCTACATCATCCTCGTCTGACGATTCTTGTCCTTCAAAATAGACTAGATGATCCAGCCTCATACTTTTTGTTGTTGACAAACGTTTTGGTTAAGAGGAAGCTTTTTGAAACTCTCTCTAGTTCAATCCTTTCTATGTTTTTTTTTTCTTTTGAACCATCTTTTGTAATATCTATATTTATATAATATGAAGTATTATGTTGGTTCAAAATTTATCTATCTCAAACTTTTATGCATATGTTGAGGGGGAGCATGTTTTTAAAATTATAAAGAAAAATTTAAAACTATGCATATGTTAAGGGGGAACATTATTTCAAAAAGAGCCAATAGAACTTTTTTTCAAATCATAATTTGAAGAATTTTTCCATAATTTGAGAAAAAATCTCTTTCAAATATTTTAATGATAACAAAATTATCTCAAATATTATGATTATGTCTATAATCTAATATGTGCTTTTGAGTATTTTTAAAAGTAGAAAACAGGTCCCTTCTCACAAGGATCCAAAAAAGGAAATGCAGAACTAAGACAAGTGAACACATCCTCCAAGCTAGAGGATAAACAAATAGAGAATGAACTCTTAACCTCCGATCAAGAGGATGAACATATACTCCATAAAAAATGACTCTATGATTAGTTCAAGGAAGATGAGTCTGTATTTTAAAGACAATTAATAACAAAAGCAAAGAATCAAAAGAAATCATAAGAAGAGGATCAACGTCAGAGGATAAACAAATAAAACTTTTGGTTCTATTCATCCTCCTATGAAGGAAATGACCAAAAGTACCATATTAAGAAAAAGCATTGCCCTTTACAGGAAAAGCAAGATTGTACAGTTCTTGGAAAAAAAGTTACAAGTCTTATCTCAATTGATGAAAAGATCGACCTCCTATCCAAGGACAAACTTTGAACCTCATCCTCCTACGTGAAAGCAGTACAAGGAAAAGTTGAATGGGATTTCTGTAATTCAAATAAAATATCATGGATGGTTAAGCAAGTATCTAACGGCCACAAGACACCTTTTCTTGAGAAAGAAGTCTCATCACCTCTATAAAAGGAAAAAACTCTTCATCATTCTACCCACATCCACTCATACAATAGAGAAAATCAAATAGCTAAGAAGAGCAATCTTATCATCTCTTAGAACTTTCTACTGTTTTCAACTATATCTTTGAGCTCATTCTCTTAGTGTTAACTTGGTAATAGTTGTAATTCAAAAGGATAAATTGTGCAAGCTTGGTGAGGCCAAATAATATATACAAAGAAAAAGAGTCCTAAAGGAGGACAAGACATTTTTGAATATTAGTGAAACTCACAATTTTGTGAAGAATTGGATGTAACCCATTTTGGGCAAACCAGTATAAATTTGTGCGTGTCTTTTATCTACTTTAGAAATCCAGTTTCTAACTTTATTGTTCATTAACTTTGTTGATCATCCTATCATAGAGGATACGTTTTAAACTAGATTTCATAGAAAATTTTAAAAACACTAATATCCCTATTCAACGCCCTTTCTAGTGATATTTTAGTCACTTCAGAACCTTTGACAAATCACCTTCAAGCACTAACATTGCTTCATTCATCTCACTCTCTTGTTTGAAGAGACTTTCAATTTTACCATCATCTTTCTCTTTGTTTTCAGTATTGATGACATTCCTCCTTTAGAAACACTTCTTCAAGTACTTGCACAAGTGAATTATCAAAGTTAGACAAATAGTTTGAGTCAATTTCTTTCCCTTTGTCTCTAAAATGTTTCTCCTCTCCTTCTTTCTTTTCTTTACTTTTTTTTTCGCTCTCAAGGCTAACTTATTCTTTTCGTCTTCCTCTTTCTTTTCTTTGATTTTCTTTTTCTCTCTCAAGGCTAGTTTCTCTATTTTTCTTGCCTCTTTTGCATATCCATTTTCATACAGATATTTGACTCACTTCGGATCCAATACAAAATCTCGAATATATTCATGATATGATATGCTTCTCTTTTTTTTCTTGATCCTGATTTTTATATTCTAATGTCTTTTCTCTTTTGCATACCTCATATCATCACCATGATTTTCTAACTGCTCAATTCTAGCATGTAAGTCTTCAGTATGCTCCCTCAACATCCTTTGCATTTGAATAGTTATTGCCTCCACTAGCAATCTATTGTTTTCCCCTTGAGGAGGGCTATCATCACCACCTATTCCTACCATAGTTTAAACAACAAACAAAAGTGAAAGAAAATGACCTCACCACACAGCTCATGTGTTTACACTCTTGAATTTTTCACTCATGTTTAACTAATTTAGGCTTTTTCTATAATGTATCTCTTGTGCCTTTTTCCACTCAATTGATTTCTTCAAATTCTTAATTGAATCAGCAAGAACCTCAAGAGTTTTGAACCAAAATTGGTTAGAAGAAATTAAAGTAACACAAAAAAATAGTAATGTGATTGATAAATACTCTTAGGAATTTTGTCAAACAGGTAGTGTGCAATACTTTTAACAATACAACAATGTTTTTTTTTCAATTAGCAGCAATAATTTCTTCTTTGGTCTAGGTACTAGATCCTAAACGTCATTCCTCTTAAATTCGTTTAACTCTTCTTGAATTGCACGAATCCATCCATCATCTTGCTTTGACTTTTCAAGGTCAAGTTGTATTCTGCTTTTGCTTAAATGTTCAAATTTTGTGATTCACCTGGTTCCTCTAAAATTTTGAGAACCTGCACAATACTTATCTAGCTTTGATTTTTAACATCAAGCTTCCTGTTTTCACAGTAAACATAATATCAAAACAATAATAATATTTAAAGAAAGATATAACCCATATGTCAACAGTTATAGTTTCACTCTGAAAACCCTCTTATTTCTTCTTTTCTGGTTTTCAGATTCTGAATTTGCATATTCTATTATTAGAGGGTCTGTATGAAGGGATTTGAATTCCCATCCAGGTTTGTAGTCTTGATGAATTTGATTGGAATGTTCAAAGAAGTCTCCTGATTCTAATTGTTAATCTAACACTTCTCTTTCTCCTGATGTATCAGGTTCCTCTGGTAGTTTTGGAACTGATGGTAATTCTGATTCTTCTAGTAGTTCCAGTTTTGTTGATATGTGTGATTTGTCTATCTGTTTTGATTTTGTTGATATGTGTGATTTCTCTTATATTTCTGGTTCATCATATGGTTCTGGTTCTGATAGGTATTGTGTTGACCAGTTCTTCTTCCACCAGAGTCAATTGGCTTATGTTTGGTAAGGTGTTGGAATATAGACCTTTTTCCCTTCATATATTGCAAGCATCCATTGACCATGCACCATGACCGGTGTTTCAACATAAACAATTTTATCTTTTGGTACCCAAATCTGGTTGGGTCCTGGTTTGTTAGTTCTTAAAGGTTTCTTGTCTTTCCATGTGGTTAGCATATGACAAGATATTTTAGTATGACCTTTCTTATAGCAAATACTACATAAATTATCAGAGGGAACAAATTTAGGTTCAATTACTTTTTCTTGAAATTCTATTCCTCTTTTACCATTCATACTAACACCATAAATCATAGATGCATACTTGCTTCTTTCGATACCGTTATCAAGAAAATCTTGAAATACTTCTTCATGCTTATCAGAGTTACAAATTGATGTTGAACTATAATTACTTTTCAGAGTTAGATTTTCAGCAATACTAGTTTTCAAATTTGCATTCTCTGTTTTAAGTTCGGTAATATCAGTTTTTAGAGTTGCATTATCGGTCTTAAGTTCAGTAATATCAGTTTTCAAATTTGCATTCTCTGTTTTAAGTACAATAATATCAGTTTTCAGAGTTGCATTATCTGTCTTAAATTCAAAACTTTGATTCTTTAAAACATTAACTTTTTCAATTAGATTTGTATATTCTTTCCTAAGTGTTTTTAGTTTTAAAGACAATTTGTTATTAATATTTAAAAAATAATTTATAGCAGTATTTAAATCAGATCGAGTAAATTCAAAAAATACCTCAATTTCTTCATATGTTGATTCACTGAATCCAGACATGTTGAACGGTTGGATCTTTTCTCAAACACTGTAAAGTGCTCAGCCTTGAGGCCGAGCTCTGATGCCAATTGAAGGTGCAAACACGAGAAGGTGGGTTGAATTGTGTTTGCCAAAGTTGAAAACTTTTTGTTGATTTGATAAAGGTTAGTATAAATTACTTGGATAAGAAGCAATCAGATTAAGAGGCAGCGAATAATGAAAGCATAAATATTTGGACACATAGATTTATCCTGGTTCACCACTAACTTGGCTACATTCAGTCCCCTCATTCAGAAGGCTTTCATCCACTAATTCAAGTACCTTGAATTACAAAACACCTGACCCTTCAAGCCAGTCTTCCCAAACAGCCTGACAACCCTAGACTTTTGAGGAACAACACCACCTTGACCCTACAAGCCAAGTTTTCTCCTAACAACCTGAAAACCCCATATTGAAGAAGGAACTGAACTACTATAAAGTTGGATACAAAGATTGGAACTTGAGTAGTTGCTTCTAGAAAGCTAATAATAACAATAACTCTCACACTCTAAGAAAAGAACACTCAAAATATTTCTCCTTCGAACAAGTGTTTCTCTCTTTGAACTCTAAGATGAATTTGGAATTTGAGCTTGAGTTCTTCTATTCTCTTCTGATTTTTTATGCTCTTCTTCTTCAGCCATGAGTATCTATTTATAGTTAAAATTTGGGCTTCAATGTAGTCCTTTTTTAATTATGGATTGTATCTTCTTTAGATTGAGTTTATAAATTCTTTAGATTGATTCTGTTCATTTTTGTTGTAGATATATCTTGATCAAATCTTCAACAAATATTCTTCAAATCTTGATCAAATCTTTTTCAAATTTTGATCAAATCTTCTTCAAATCTTAATTAAATCTTCTTCAAATCATAATTAAATCTTCTTCAAATCTTGATCAAATCTTCTTCTATTCTTATTAAATCTTCTTCAAATATTGACTATATTTTCTTTTCAATTTGGTCAAAGTTTTTCTTCAATTATAAATTTGAATCAAATCTTATTTTAGATTTTCATCAATTATAATTTTGAATCAAATCTTATTTTAGATTTTCTTCAATTATAAATTTGAATCAAATCTTATTTTAGATATTCTTCAAAAACATGAATCTTCTTTCATACTCTTTGAAGTCAAATATATTGTTCTCATAAAATACTTTTGTTAACATCAAAACTCTAAATGTAAAACCAACTTGGTTTCAACACCACCAACTTAAAAGTTCTCTAAATTTGGCCTAACTCAAGTTTTTACAATTAGATCCAAATAATCTTACTAATTCAGTCTACTAATTTAATTACAACTAATATTAAAATCTGATTACATAGATGCAGCCTTCATTCCTTAACTTCTTCAATTTGGATTAAACAATTTACTAGCTTGGGCTTCAATTCTTCATGAGTTGAACTTGTTGAAGTAGCAAAATTGATTTACAAGGAAGGGGGTTTGAATTGTAAATCTCCCTTTTTAAAATTTCCAGAAAAACTTCAGTTTTAAACACAAGAAAGTTCTTGGTTAAGGAAGCAGAAAAATGGTGAACATTCTTGGTTTGAATAGAAAACGGAGAACGTTCAGATTAGTGTTTAAAACATAAAACAGTTTTGTATTTTAATCTTTGAAACACGATTAAACTGAATAAAGAGATAAGGGATAAGAAATATCACACGCAGATATATCCTGGTTCACCCAAACTTGGGCTACGTCCAGTCCTCACGAAGTGAGATTTTCCACTAAGTGTTTAAAACAAGAACCTTCTTGGTTTTACAGCACCTAGTCTAGATCAACCTTGATCTTTTGTTTTCATAACTTAAACTAATTCCTACCCAGAAAAAGTTTAGCCAAATCACCTATCAATCTTGATAGGATTTCTTACAATCTACCCAAACTATCTTTTACTCTTATAGTTTGAGTTTACAATGATGATGAGATTGATTTTGTTTAGAATCTGTGAATTCTCAACTCTTGTTTGAGATTCGATTCTTTACAGATAAATCAGAATATATATCAGAGTAAAACAATTTAACTAAAAACTGATTCTGTAAGTGATTTTCAGAACTTCAAGTATAAATGTGAATGATTGTGATAGCTGTGTTAGCACTTGAACTTCTGATTTTTCCTTGAGCTGTGGCCTTCCTTTTATAGGCTTGAAAGCAGTGGATGAAGGCCAATATAGCCGTTGTAAAGGCTTTGTGTCAGACTGGACCAGTGGCTTTATTTCTAATTAAAAATAATCCTTTTATTTTCCTGATCAGTCTTGAGCTACAGTGTTTTCGATCAATCTTTCTTGAGTTGTTAATGATCTTCTGAAGCTTCTGATAAGTGGCAATTTTACTGGCTTGATCTGAAGCTTTGGATCAATAAAAACAGATTGAAAACAATCACAAAAGCTTGAAGTAAGAAGCTTGTACTGAAGCTTCTAAAACTGCCTGGAGATTGATTGATCGTTCTGGATGTTTGTTCTTTAGGTATCCTCTGTTAAATTCCATAATGTATCCTCTGGTAATTTCCAGAATGTATCTTCTGGTAATTTACTTCATGAGGTATCTTCTGGAGTCTGATACCTATTGTTTCCAGAACAGTGTGAACAGGCATCTTTGAGTGTCTTTATCTTTCTCAATTCGAAAGTTCTCTTGATCTGAATTGATCCTATGTGTTCTCTGCCATGTAGTGATCATATCCATGTAACTTCCAGAGCCAACAACTTTAATTAAGTGATGGAGAAAGTTGGGTCTTTATGCTGTCACAGTCTGGCGAACATTCTCCGTTTTTCAGAATGTGAAGAATGTTATTCTGATGCTGTTTTCTTTGATTCTTTTGAAACCTGTCTATGATTTAAAACACTCAAAAGCACAGATTAAATTAACAATACATTTAGAATCATAGTTAAACAATCTTTAATTAACCTTTGTTTGTTTTCATCAAAACATTAAATTTGAGAGTTTGTCTTAACAATCTCCCCCTTTTTGATGATGACAAACATGTTAATTTAGATTTTAATTTTGATTCTAATTTTGAAAGAGCTTGAAAGCTCCCCATCAATTTGTGCAGTGATTAAAATTTAACAGAAGATAAATCATGCAATTTCAAAAGATAAAGCAATTCAGCAAATGGATTCATAAAGACATTTCATTAGAAATTAAAGACAATTACAAAGAGAGATTAAGTCAGAAAATATACAGAAGTACCAAAAACAAAAGGACTTCTATCTAATTAAGGACTAAAACTTAATCTAAAATCTCCTAATTAATTCTCCCCCTTTGTCATAGCAAAAAGGTAGGAGAAAAAGATCCTAAGTAGCCAATGAAGGTGAAGATCCTTCTGAAGAAGAAGCTTTTGCAGGATTAGCAACTGGCTGAGGAGATGGAGAAGGATGAATAGGAGGTGGAACAAGCCCAAGCTTTGGAGCTAGCTGTTCTGTAATCCATGTTCGCAGAAGTGTGGACTCATAATCCTTGTGAGCTTTGCGTGCCATGATTGTCTGAAGGGCAGCCATGATCTCAGAGTTGGTTGGTTCCTTAGGTGGAGGAGGAAGAGGTGGAGGCATTGCAGAAGCAGGGTGAGTGGAAGGAATGGAGGCAGAAGACGAGGATTGATTGATTGAGGGCCCAGGTGTATCAAAGAAAGTCAAAAATTGACTTACCCCAAGGAGTGAAGGATTTGTTTTCTGGGAGGAAAGGAATAGTGGTGACATGGAGGAAGTATGTTGATGTGGTAGTAGGGTGCACATGTCATCAATGGGTGTATGAATATGGTGGAGAAGGTCTGTGGAGGATATGGAGAAGGTTTGAGGAAAAACAGAGAAAGTCTGAGGAATGGTTGGGGAACTGTCTCTGTTTTCAGCAGAACGTTCTGGAGCAGTTTCTACTGCTTCAAGAAGGTCTAGTGCAGGTTGTGGTGAGGCTGGGATGGTAGCAGGTTCAACAGTTGTTCTCCTTGATGAACGCTTCCTTTTTAGTGATGGTGGAAAGGAAGGAGGAGGATCACTTGCCTCATAGGAAGCTTTCTTCATATGAGAGATGTTTTTGGAAGAAAATTTTGAGATTTTGATCAAGCTTTTCTCATTACTGAGAGGAATTTGAAAATTCTTGAATATCTTGGTCAAAATCATCCCATATGGGACAGTATTCTTCCTGTAATCTTTGTTGGCCGCTGCAATCATATGATGAATGATGAGATGAGGCAGGTTCAGACTCTTGCAGTTGAGAAGGTGGTAGATTACAAGAGCATCATTATCAGACACATACTCATGACTTCCACAGTGGGGAAGTATGGTGTGATGACTGATGCTGTTGAACATTTTGGGAAGTGGTTTGAGGAAGGTGGAGAGTTGTCGTGTAGACCCTTCTAGAAACAGATCAGAGAGTACCTCTGTCTTGTTCAGGTTTAAGGCAGTATACCATTTTTCTCCAAAAATGGCAGGCCCTTCAGTGGGAAGATTCAGAATGGTGGCCAGAGTGTCTGGGGTGAGAATAATTTCAATCCCCTTAACTTTGGAGATGATGAGGGATTTATCAGAAAAAGTCTTGGCCTGGCAGTAGAATGCCCTAATAACTTCTGGGTAGTAGCATTCTGAAGTCTGCAAGAAGGAAGTCCAGCCTAAAATATCAGTGTGATGTTTTATGGCATTGCCATCAACAACCAGATTATCAAACATGACAATCCGTCCCACTCCAATAGGACGATTAGCCCATTTCTCTTTGAAAATTTTATTGGCAGAGAAGGGAACCAGAGGGATGTTATTGGAGGAGTCAGAGGGAGAATGTTGGGGAGCAGAAGGAGTAGTATGGGCAGAAGGAAAGTTTGGGGGGCAGAACGTTTAGTAGGGGGCAGAAGGAATAATGGGGGTTTCAGAAGGAATAGTGGGGGGGTCAGAAGGAACATTTGGAGGGGCAGACGGAGTGGTAAGAAGGGTAGAAGGAGAGGGCTTCTTGTTGAGCTGTTTTGGTGCCCTAGTTTTACTTCGCTGGAAAATCTTCAGATTCTTCCTAGCTAGGTATTGAGAGATGGTTACAGCAGATTTTTTCTTTAGGGTTTTAGAGGGGGGTTGAGATGAGGGTTCAGGAGTTTGCTGCTGTGTTTGGAATGGTTGTTGTTGAGAGGTTGCTGGAATACTGGAAGGAGGAACATTCATTTCTTCTTCATCAGAGTCGGAAATGATAAACACAGAAGCATCAGTTTTCTTAGGGTTCGAGGTCCCTATTCCAGACAGAATTCGCATGGACCTTCGTTTTGGGGGGTTAGTGGTGTTTCGCAAGTGAGGAGGAACTTGAGTGGTGTTGGGTACAAATTTAGGGTGAGAAGGGGGAAAAATTGTTGCGAGTGGTTTAATGGGAAGTGGGATAGGGCTTGATTCCCGTGAAGACGAGGATGAGGATTCTGAAGAAGAAAATGGCATTTTGATGGGAGAGGGTCTGGGTGGTGGTGAAGGTGAACGATAGCGAAATGGAGAAGAAGGTGGTGGAGATGGTGATTTAGTACGTGTATTTTTACGACCACTGGATTTAGTTCTGGCCATTTGAGTTTTTTAGAAAGGGAGAAAGTTTTTTAGAGAAGAAATGCAGAAAGATTTTGAGGAAGACAAAAGGAAGGTTTCTGAAGGGTTTGTGAGAAATTACAAAGACAGAAATTGTCTTTTTAGAGAGAAAAGATAATGATGAGTGAAACCTAGGGAAGGAGGTTTTGAAAAGATGTAACGCCTCTTCTTGAAATGGTGTCAGGGCGTTTTTGGAGGCAGGGGACAATAGCATTAAATGCCAAAACTCCCCTTTTTCTCATGCGCAGAGAGAAAGAGATACGCAGAGGAGAAAGTTGATTTAAAAACGGAGAAAGTTGATTGAAAAACGGAGATTGATAAACGTTCTCCGTTTTCTGCACAAGCAGTTTTAATGAGATTTCTCTGGATTTCTCATGATTTTCAGCCTTTCCTTAATTGAATTAAAACTATCCTCAGCAAGAGGCTTTGTAAATACATCAGCAAGCTGATTTTGGGTATCAACAAAGATTAATTCAATGCTTTTCTTGCTCACATGATCTCTAATGAAATGATGCTTAATTTCAATATGCTTAGATCTAGAATGCTGAATTGGATTTTTAGACAGATTAATAGCACTTGTATTATCACAGTAAATTGGGACATTAGAATAACTTACAGAGAAGTCTTCAAGTTGATTCTTTATCCAAATTACTTGGGAGCAACAATTTGCAGCTGATACGTATTCAGCTTCAGTTGTTGACAGCGCAATCGTGTTTTGTTTCCTGCATGACCAGCTGATTAGGGCTTCTCCCAGGAACTGGCATGAGCCACTTGTGCTCTTTCTTTCAGTTTTGTCCCCAGCATAATCAGCGTCGTAGTAAGCTACAAGATCAAAATGTGAACCTTTTCTATACCAAAGGCCAAGATCAGTAGTACCAACAAGATATCTAAAAATTCTTTTTACAGCAGTTAAATGAGATTCTTTGGGTGCAGATTGAAATCTAGCACATAATCCTACTGCAAATACGATATCAGGTCTACTTGCAGTTAGATATAACAAAGAACCAATCATTCCTCTGTATTCTTTTTCAGAAACAGATTTTCCATTTTCATCTTTGTCCAATGAAGAAGATGGATGCATGGGAGTGGTCATGATTTTGGCTTCATTCATTTTGTATTTCGTTAAAAGATCTTTTGTATATTTTTCTTGAGAAATAAAAATGCCATCATCATGCTGCTTGATTTGTAAACCAAGAAAGTATCTCAACTCTCCCATCATGCTCATTTCAAATTCACTTTGCATGAGATTTGAAAAGGCAGCACACATTTTTTCATTGGTTGATCCAAAGATTATATCATCAACATACACTTGAACAATGAGTAAATCATTGTTATCATTTTTCTTAAAGAGTGTGGTGTCAATGTTTCCTCTGGAAAATCCATTTTTGATTAGAAAAGAACTTAATCTTTCATACCAAGCTCTTGGTGCTTGTTTCAGACCATACAGAGCTTTGGTAAGTTTATAAACATGGTCTGGTTTTGATTGATTTTCAAAGCCAGGGGGTTGTCGTACATAAACTTGCTCATTTAAAAAAGCACTTTTAACATCCATTTGAAAAAGTTTTATGAGTTTATGAGATGCAACTGGTGCAACTGGTGTGAAAGTTTCATCATAATCAATACCTTCTTGTTGATTATAACCTTGAGCAACCAGTCTGGCTTTGTTACGAATGACCTTACCTTCTTCATCCAGTTTGTTTCTAAACACCCATCTTGTTCCTATGATGGTCTGGTTCTGAGGATCTGGGACAAGATTCCAGACTTCATTCTTTTCAAACTAATGAAGTTCTTCTTTCATTGCATTAATCCAAGATTGATCAACAATGGCTTCTTTGATTGACTTTGGTTCTAGTTGTGAGATCATTGCCATGTTGTTGTTGTCATCCTCTTTGAAAGACATTCTGGTTCGAATTCCATCAGCTGTATTTCCAATAATCTGATCCTGGGGATGATCACTGATTGTTTTCTAGCTTTTTGGAAGAGAATGAAGTGGAGACTGTTTATCAGTCTGGTTGTCCTGGAGAACATTCAGCTGCTGTTGTCCAGAATGTTCTTCTTCTTCATCATCTTTCTTGCTCATTTCCAGATCATCAAATTCATCAAATAATACATGTATACTAATTTCAACAACCTTTGTTTTGAGATTAAACACACGAAATCCTTTAGATTCAGTTGAGTATCCCAAAAATATGGCTTTGTCTGATTTAGCATCAAACTTTCCAAGGTTTTCTTTATTGTTCAAAATGTAACAATAACATCCAAAGATGTGAAAATATGAAATGTTTGGCTTTCTATTTTTCCAGATTTCATATGGTGTTTTGTTGATGATTTTTCTTATTGTTACACGGTTTAAGATGTAGCATGAAGTGTTTATGGCTTCAGCCCAAAAATATTTTTCAACATTTGATTCTTCCAACATTGTTCTTGCCATTTCCTGCAACGTTCTGTTTTTGCGTTCAACAACCCCATTTTGTTGAGGAGTTCTAGCACATGACAGATTGTGGGAAATGCCAAGTTCATCAAAAAAATGCTTTAAAAGAAGCGTTTATAAATTCTCCTCCATGATCACTTCTTATAGAAATGATGCTGGAATCTTTTTCATTTTGAACCTTCTTACAAAAGTTTTTGAAAGCATCAAATGCATCATTTTTTTGTTTTAAAAATAAGACCCATGTATATCGAGAATAATCATCAACAATAACAAAACCATATCTCATTCCACCTAGACTTGTTGTTTTAATAGGACCAAAAAGATCTATGTGAAGCAGCTCAAGGACTCTATTTGAGGAAATAAAATCTTTTGGACGAAAGCTACTTTTAACTTGTTTTCCTTTAGCACAAGCTTCACATATTTTATCTTTATCAAAATTGATTTTTGGCAATCCTCTAACAAGTTCTAGTTTTGAAATCTTTGAAATAGTTTTCATACTGATGTGTCTTGTCCTCTTGTGCCAAATCCATTTATCTTTGTTTATGGACATGAAGCAGGATTCATCAGGTAATTCTTCAAGGTATAAAACATAAAGATTTTTCTTTCTTATACCTGAAAAAATGAGTTCGCCATTTTTGTTTTTAACTTCACATAAGTTTGGTTTAAAAATAACTTCGAAGCCATTGTCACATAGTTGACTTATGCTTAAGAGATTATGTTTCAGACCTTCTACATATTGAACATCAGAAATTTGAGCTGAGTTTTTCTTACCAATGGTTCCTTTGCCTTTGATTTGAGCTTGGTTGTTGTTACCAAATGTTACAGAACCTCCTTCTTTCTTCTCAAATGACATGAAGGAGCTTTTATCTCCTGTCATATGTCTTGAACAGCCACTGTCCAAGAACCATGGCTTTTTCTTGACAAGTTGAAATCCATTCTGCATAAGATGTTATATTAACTTTAGGTACCCACTCTTTTTTGGGTCCTTGAGAGTTAGTTTCAGGATTGGATTTTCTTTTGAAATAACATGCTGATTCATGATGACCAAATTTGAGACAATTGGAACATTTAACAGTTGGTCTTGGTGTTGTATTTGAAATCTGAGTTTTCGAAGGTTTGAATCTTGATTGTGTAAAGATTCTGGATCGTTCTCCCTTTTTTAAACTTTCTGGAGAATGTTCAGTTTTTCTTTTTGAACTTTCTCCGTTTTGAGAATAAGCTGGAGAACGTTCTAGTTTTTTCAAAATTGGCTTTTTCTTTTCAAACATCTTTCTGCTTTTAATCTTTTCATCCCGTTTTTTGAAATAGCACGCAAATTCCAAATGTCCAAGTTTTTTACAGTATGAACATTTTGTTTTGCATTTTTCGATCTTGCTTTCCGGAATAAAAAAGTTTTCGTACATTTTGGTTTTTTGAGTTTGATCAAAACCAAGACCAGCCTTATCAAATATTCCTATTTGCGATCCCATGATCTTCTGAAAAGTTTCAGTAGCTTTTATAAAATTAAGCAAATCAGTTTTTAAGATTTCATTTTCAGATTTAAGATTAACGTTCTCCGTTTTAGCAGTAGAACGTTTTTGACCTTTCTGAATTTCACAATCTTTCTGTTTTGATTCCCTCAGTTCTTGAATGGTATTCTTAAGAATATCAATCATGGCCTGAGCCTTTTCTTTCTCTTCTTTTTCTTTAAAAACTTGTTCTTTTAAAGAACTACATTTTTGTATAAGAGTGTTCGAATCATTTAGCAAGTTGTCAAATTCTTTTCCCATTAATTCACACAGAGAACAGGGTTCAGAATCTATTACCTCATTTTCTTCTGTGTCTGCCATCAAGCATATGTTGGCTTCTTCTTCTTCTTCTTCTGATTCTTCAGAGTCATCCCATGTAGCCAGCATTGATTTCTTTTTGAAAGGAAATCGCTTTGGTTTATTCTTATTCAATGGACATTCAGATTTGTAATGTCCAAGTTTATTACAACCAAAGCATGTAATCTGGCTCTTATCAACTTCTGTTTTGGGATTTTTATTGGGAAATCCCTTTTTGATTTGATCTCTTCTTCTCATCATTCTTTGTATTTTTCTGGTGAGAAGAGCAATTTCTTCATCAGCATCTTCTTGTCCAGTTTCTTCTGGTTCTTCATCAGTTTGTAGAATGATGCTTTCTTGAGATGCTTTTAGAGCTACTGCTTTTCCTTTCTTGATAGGTTTATCTTCTTGTAGCAGTATTTCATGTGCTCTTAGAGTTCCTATCAATTCTTCCAGGGGAAGTGTTTCAAGATTCTTGGCTTGGCATATAGCTGTTACCATTGGTCTCCATACAATTGGAAGACATCTCATGATTTTTCTTACCCTGTCTTGTATTGAATAGGCTTTGCCAAAAGAACGCATTTCATTCACTATTGTTGTGAATCTTGCGTACATCTCATCAATGGTTTCTCCTTCTTGCATTTCGAATAATTCGAATTTTCTTATACCAATGTCAATCCTTGTTTCTTTGACATGGCTCGTGCCTTCATGGTGAGTTTGTAATGTGTCCCATACTTCTTTGGCAATTGCACATTCGTCTACTCTTTCACTTTCTTCCCTGCTCAAAGCACACGATAAGAATAAATGAGCTTTGGAGTTTAGGAGTACCTTAGCTTTATCATCAGAAGTCCATTCTGCTTCTTTCTTTTCTGTTGAAGCTGGATCTTCTTGATTCATCCTTAGAACATGATTTCCATTTACTATGATGTTCCACATGCCTGTGTCTTGTGATTTAAGAAACAATTGCATTTTGTTTTTCCAAAAATAATAATCAGTACCATCAAAGAATGGTGGTCTGTTAGAGGATCCTCCCTCAACAATGTATTTTGCTTTAGACATTTTCTGGATCTTTTTCTCAAACACTGGTTAGGTGTTCTTTCTAGAGACCTTGCTCTGATGCCAATTGAAGTAGCAAAATTGATTTACAAGAAAGGGGGGTTTGAATTGTAAATCTCCCTTTTTAAAATTTCCAGAAAAACTTCAGTTTTAAACACAAGAAAGTTCTTGTTAAGGAAGCAGAAAAATGGTGAACGTTCTTGGTTTGAATAGAAAACGGAGAACGTTCAGATTAGTGTTTAAAACAGAAAACAGTTTTGTATTTTAATCTTTGAAACACGATTAAACTGAATAAAGAGATAAGGGATAAGAAATATCACACGCAGATATATCCTGGTTCACCCAAACTTGGGCTACGTCCAGTCCTCACGAAGTGAGATTTTCCACTAAGTGTTTAAAACAAGAACCTTCTTGGTTTTACAGCACCTAGTCTAGATCAACCTTGATCTTTTGTTTTCATAACTTAAACTAATTCCTACCCATAAAAAGTTTAGCCAAATCACCTATCAATCTTGATAGGATTTCTTACAATCTACTCAAACTATCTTTTACTCTTATAGTTTGAGTTTACAATGATGATGAGATTGATTTTGTTTAGAATCTGTGAATTCTCAACTCTTGTTTGAGATTCGATTCTTTACAGATAAATCAGAATATATATCAGAGTAAAACAATTTAACTAAAAACTGATTCTGTAAGTGATTTTCAGAACTTCAAGTATAAATGTGAATGATTGTGATAGCTGTGTTAGCACTTGAACTTCTGATTTTTCCTTGAGCTGTGGCCTTCCTTTTATAGGCTTGAAAGCAGTGGATGAAGGCCAATATAGCCGTTGTAAAGGCTTTGTGTCAAACTGGACCAGTGGCTTTATTTCTAATTAAAAATAATCCTTTTATTTTCCTGATCAGTCTTGAGCTACAGTGTTTTGGATCAATCTTTCTTGAGTTGTTAATGATCTTCTGAAGCTTCTGATGAGTGGCAATTTTGCTGGCTTGATCTGAAGCTTTGGATCAGTAAAAACAGATTGAAAACAATCACAAAAGCTTGAAGTAAGAAGCTTGTACTGAAGCTTCTAAAACTGCTTGGAGATTGATTGATCGTTCTGGATGTTTGTTCTTTAGGTATCCTCTGTTAAATTCCATAATGTATCCTCTGGTAATTTCCAGAATGTATCTTATGGTAATTTACTTCATGAGGTATCTTCTGGAGTCTGATACCTATTGTTTCCAGAACAGTCTGAACAAACATCTTTGAGAGTCTTTATCTTTCTCAATTCGAAAGTTCTCTTGATCTGAATTGATCCTATGTGTTCTCTGTCATGTAGTGATCATATCCATGTAACTTCCAGAGCCAACAACTTTAATTAAGTGATGGAGAAAGTTGGGTCTTTATGCTGTCACAGTCTGGCGAACATTCTCCGTTTTCCAGAATGTGAAGAATGTTCTTCTGATGTTGTTTTCTTTGATTCTTTTGAAACATGTCTATGATTTAAAACACTCAAAAGCACAGATTAAATTAACAATACATTTAGAATCATAATTAAACAATTTTTAATTAACCTTTGTTTGTTTTCATCAAAACATTAAATTTGAGAGTTTGTCTTAACACTTGTTCCAAATAAAGTGGCTATCAAGTTATTTAGAGCCTCATTTGCCTTATTTGACATTTTACTTTTGTCATTGGAGTTCCAAGACCTTTAATATTCTCTATGATTCCTTTCTTAGTTATGCTTTTTATGTCCTCATCAGATGCTTAATTAAAATTACAGCACATACCATTTACAATTACGAAATGAGATGTTTTTTAGCTGGATTCGGTGGAAAAGCCAAGATTAGAGATAGATTTTGAGAGTTTGAATAGTTCTAATTTTGAGGGAATATAAGATTGGAAAGAAGAGTCTCGCTGAATCATATATATGATGCGTTTAGAGTGATCAATTTAAACGAATTTCGTTTAGAGTGATTAATTTAGATAGAGTCAAATTGATAAATATATATATTGTGGGCTTTTAAAAATGTAAGGTTTTAATGTTTTTTTTGCTCTTTAACGTATCTGCATATCCATTGGAAAGCCGGTGCTCGTCAAACTAAGTGCATGCATGAACTTTTTTATTTTTGTTTTAACTCATAGTTCTAAAAAACAATGAAGTCCTTGTAATTTAGAGTTTATCAAGAAGAAATTAAAATCCAATTAAAAATCGTTTTAATTAGAACTAAAATTCAGATTTTCTAGAACGATTCATTATTAACTGAAACTCATAAAACATGTATGAAATTTTAAACACTACAATGTCACTCCATATACAATTTCAAGCCAAACGATGCTATTTTGCCAAATCTTAAAATAATCATATTTAATCAATTAGGCCTTTCAAAAGTCAATCAATTTTGCATGCAAATTTGTAAGCCATGTATGTATATGCGTCTAGGAATTGTACGTACAGGGTTTCTTGGTGAAATAATAGAATGTTTGTAACATGAGAAGATCAGAAACATCTGGGTATCTAGGGATGGCAATTAGATCCAAATCCAGTGGGTAAGGTAAAAATCCACAATTGGTAGGGTAAAAATCCGCATAATAGGTATGGTTATGGGGACGGGTAATTACCCGCAAAATTAAATGGGTATGGGGACGGGTAATTATCCGCAAAATTAAATGGGTATAGGTGCGGGTATGTGTACTATAGTACCCACCCCGCTCCAACACTGCACTTATATATTGTTATTATTATTATTGGATGTGTTTATTTGAGTTTAAATAAAAATGATTTTTATTTAAATAATTTAGAGATTATTTTTTTGAGATTTTTGTAAAATGATTTTTAACCTGTTTGTATATAATTTTATAAAAATGATTTTTTTTAAAACTACAAAATTACCATAAAGGACATAAAAATGATTTTCAAGAAAACATGTTTATTTGAAAAAATATTTTATAAATACATGATTTTTCTAAATACATATATGTCTCTCTACTCTGTTATGCATCTTTAGCTCCCCTTCAATCTCTATCTACTATCTCTTTCACTCTCTATTATCTCATGTTTTTCTACCTCTCATTTTTATTCTAAGCAAATCAATGAATTTAGGTCTTCCATTTCATAATTTTCGGATCCTTCTAAAAAATACACATATAAATAAATCATCACGAAAATATGCTAGTAATAGATTTTGGAGGTTCTGTTCTAATCTTAAAAATTGGGCCCTTAATAAAAAAATGCAATTTTAATAATTAAAAAAATTTTAAAAATAAATAAATTTTAGTCCTTATACTCATATCAAGCTACATGATGCTCTGTCCATACCAATTTACATATGCTCTACCCATACCAATTTTTTAAATTTAATCACAATAGCGATTATTTATCGATATATTTTTGTTAAAGTGCGGGTAATATGTATGGGTACAGGTACTTAAGTACCCAAAGGTCTCTTACAATAGCACCCGTGGTCTCTTAACTTAATTTCAATTAACGTTTTAGTCCTTTATCTTTTTTTTTTCGATTTGGTCCTTTATTTTAATTTTAAGTGACAATTTGATATTTTATGTTTTAAAATGTCAACAATATTATCCTTTTATTTTACAAAAATTCAAAAAACTCATCAAAATTTTCAACCAAAACCCATAAAATTAATTATATTCTTAAATATAATACAAATTTCATCAAATTCGTAACTCAAATCTTCAAATAAACTCATATAAAAATTTCATCAAATTTCATTCTTTATTTAATGTTGTTAGAGATGGAAATATGAGTTTATTTAAAGATTTGAGTTTCGAATTTGATGAAATTTGTATTATATTGAAGAATATAATTAATTTTATGGGTTTTGGTTGAAAAATTTGATCAAAATTTTTTGAATTTTTGTAAAAAAAAAGGATAACATTGTTGACATTTTAAAACATAAAGGATCAAATTGTCATTTAAAATTAAAATAAATGACCAAAACGGGAAGAAAAAAAAAAGATAAAGGACTAAAACGTTAACTGAAATTAAGTTAAGAGACCACGGGTGCTATTTAGCCAAGTATATAATAAAATAACATTATAAGCTTGAAGAAAAATGTTGTCTAACAACTTTATTTTAATCATACAAAAGTATGATTAAAACTTGTTAGTCTAAATACAAAAGTATATACTTTTAATCATGTTTCTCGTATACTTTTGTATTCACTAAATTTGTTAATCTCTTTACAAAAGTATATACTATCACCACTTGAGTGATATAGACATTTGTAAAAAGATGGTAAAGTAATTTTTTAAACAGATATTAAAAAATGTCATATCATGTCTTAAAAATGAGTTTGAGTTATGATAGACAATAGGTCAAACTCAAACCTATCATTTATAAAAAAGTAGATCATAAACATTCTTCGCAAAATCTAGTCCGGTCTAACCTATTTTCACATTTTTTTTGTCATTAATCAAGTCAGGTCGCGAACATGTTGGAGACAGACAATTTATGCTTAAAAATTCTGCCACAGCTTGCATCTTTATATGCACCTCCTTGTCTATCTTCTCGGCTCTACACTTCCTCATTCACTTTCATTTTTCTGAAATAAGCTATGGTGTGTTGAGGCAGTGCGTTGCAACATTACAAACACCAAATATTAAAACTTAGAGACATAAAATGGTTTGTAACTAACCAGTTTGAACTGGTTTTTCAAAACTAGTTTCACAAACTACTATTTTCTAAAACAGTTAAAAAAAAACTTGATCTGAACTACCAACACCAGTTTACAGCTTCAGAAACCTGTTTTAAAAACTGCTGTTTTATAAAATCGGTTTTAAAAGCAGTTTACAAACTCCAACTTTGAGAATTTAAATTGATCTGATTAGGACATACTGGCAAAGGTGAAACCTTACATTAAAGAAAAGCTCAGTAACACCTAATGTTGTACTACAGCTGTTTCAAGTAAAAATTGCAAGACACATTCCTTTGTAGGAATTAGGTTACAGTGTGCAGATACACTAACAAGAATGATGGAGACAGTACATATGGATAATTGACTTAGTCATATTGTTCCTATTTAAGTCCTCTATTCTATACACCAAAACTATACAAAACACAGAAGCATTCCCCAATATCCATGAGCACAATCATCCGCAGTATTGCCACGAGTTGCATCAAAGGGCTCCTTCACAACCTACAATTTAAATAAATTCAAATGCAATATTAAGAAATAATCAAGGGAGAGTATTTGTTCTTCATACTATCTTGTGATAAGCACAAAAGTTAAACCACAATGCCCCATCAGCAGAACTTCCATGAAGTATAAGAAATTATCACTCAGGTTTAAGTGGCATTTTCTGTGTAAGTCAAGCAAATTAAGCCACCAACAACCAAATTTCAGCATATTCAACTGTCAATTTGTCCAGTCGGCTTAGCTAGCTTAATAGTGAGCAGAAACAGTAGGCTTATTACCATTAGATCAAAAGATACATATGTATTATAACAGAATCCTCGATGGAGGAAGCCTAGTAATCCATTAAGAAATTGTACCAAATAAGTACTCCACTGTGGCCTAATTCTCAATGGTACCCGTACTCTTTCTCTTGTTTTTTGGGGGGTCAGTGTGTCGGGTTTAACATCAAAGAACCCAGGGTTGGGGTCCTAACATAATTAAATAAATTAATGAATTATTGATGAAATATAATAATGCAGAGTTAATGGTCCAGTCTTTTAGTAAGTTGTTCAGTAAGAAAGGATGAGATGCTTATTAGGCACTTAAGTTGGAAAAGTAAAATAAGTAATGTGTACAAATAAAACCTATATAAAAACCCCTATGAGAGAAGTTGGGATAGAGATGATCTAAGCAACTCAACAAACATTATGAGCAAAGCTGCAGAAGCAGTGGGCTTCTTGATTCAGTAGTTACTAATAATTTGAATGCCCTCTTCATACAAACACACAAGAATGTGAGTACATCTTAGGACTCTGGATTTGGACCCAAGTCCAACAACTAAGCTGATTAGGGAAGTTAGTTATTGACATGGCATTAGAGCCCACTCAATTTTGTTAGTGAGTGGGAATATGAGGGCAGCAAGGGGAGTGAGGGAATCATTGAGGACTATTGTTGATTGTTAGTTAGGACTTAGGAGAGTATTTATTTCTGATAGAAGCTTTGCTCTGGTTTATTTCATTTTCAGTAAATAATACACATCTAATCTGTTGCCCACTCCATATTATTGGTTTCCCAACAAAGTACTGATCCATTGACAGAAGCATGAAAAAAGTGGAAAAGGTCTTTTTGGGCTTACCTGGAAAATGGATAAGTAGCAGAAACCATATGTTAGACCTTACACGACCTTAATCCCTCACAACCATGTTCAAACATTAACTGAACTAAATTTCTTAGAATGAACCTGCTTAATGCAAGCAAAATAATGATAAAATGAGCAATTAAAAGAAACAAAAGCTCCAGTGCTGTGAAAAGTAAAAGGGATCTAACACAGATGCACTATGACTTACATAAAAGTGTACAAAACAATGCAACTATCATACTTGCGACATATATTTATTATAAAAATTATACACCTCCGGTCCCCTAACAATCCAAGAACCTGATATATTTATTATAAAAATTATATTTTTTTTCTCTCTTATTCCTCCTTGATATATTTATCATATACTGCCCAGTTATCAGTCATCAGCAGTTAAAAATGCAGTGTTATCAGTTTCAGTTGATACCTAAATCAGGTTGACAGCATAACATTTTTCAGCTCTATTTTATCATTGGATAATGCATGAATAAATCTCCAATTTACAACTTTCTTCTACTTGAAATGTCTGAAAAATCTGAATAGAATGTTATTAAAAGATACAAATGCCCAGCTAGGTTTACTTTAAAATTTACTGGTATTGACTGAAATTATATTGCCAAAAAGCATAATATTTAGTTCAACGATTTTCCCTTTTGGCCTATTAAGCAAGCAACAACTACCTCTACGTTCTCTTAATACCTTTGCAACACCTACCTCTGACTCAAATCCTTCCCTCAAAATCAGAGCATTTAATGAAATAACACATTTGCCGAAACCACCATACAAACTCAATGGTTCTGATGTAACACTTGTACCTGTTAAGCGAAGCATAACTATTTCTCATTCAAACTCACCCTTTTGCTTATGTTCTTGTTTTTTGTTAACAGATTTTGTACTTGGCAAGTAGCTAGGTTTGATTAAATAATGATATTATATGGGTAGTATCAGATGAAACTAGATGCTTCACATTCTTGGTATAGGATCTATCATCGTCACTATATAAACAAAAACAGCTTCACAGATGATGATGTTTCCCTTTAAAATTCAAAAATCCTAAAGAGAACTCCAAGAAGCTTGTTTAGAGATTGAAGATCTTTTGGAGAATCTCACTTCCATTTTCTAGTAATAATCTATCCAATCCTTTTGCGTCCTTAAGAAACATCCAAGTTGGCAAGGTAACAACCATCCAAGTATGGACACTGTTATCTTAGTGGCAGGATGCACTAATAATTTTGACTTAAGCTTTATGCCAAAAAGCATGATTAAGCAGATAGCAGGTTGTTATTCAGAGGATAAATCAACCTCATTTCACTTGAAAGAATCTTCCACAACTCAGGGATATAATATTAGCTAGTAAAGCTCTACTATGTTCTAATGAACGAACTATATTGAAGACCTATAGCCTTACATTAAATCTCATACAGCACTTGTCGATCCCTTACTTATAAGTAATATGCCCTAGTTTGAGTTTAACTTCTAAACATTTTCAGCATATTCAACTGTCAATTTGTCCAGTTGGCTTAGCTAGCGTAATCTTGTGAGCAGAAACAGTAGGCTTATTAACAATAGATCAATAGACACATATATATTATAAGAGTGTCCTGAATGGAGAAAGCTTAATAACCCATTAAGAAAGTGTACCAAATAAGTACTCCACTATGGCCTAATCGTAATGGTACCTAATGCGCACAAGTACTGTTTCTCATGTTTTTTGGAGGGTCAGTGTGTCTGGTTTATGAGAGTATTGGAGTTATTATAAGTGATTAAATAGATGAATTATTGATGAAATATAATAATGAGAAGTTATTGGTTTAGTCCATTTAGTAATTTTATTGGGTGTGTTGAATAGAAAGGATGATATGCTTATTAGGCACTTAGGTTGAAAAAGTAAAACAAGTAAAACCTATTTAATAACCCCAATAACTTGGGGTAGAGACGATCTAAGCAACTCAACAAACATTATGAGCAGAGCTGCAGAAACAGTGGGCTTCTTGATTCAATAGTTACTAATAATTTGAATGTCCTCTTCATACAAACAAACAAGAATGTGAGTACATCTTAGGACTCTGGGTTTGGGCTTAAGTCCAACAACTAAGTTGAATAGGGAAGTTAGTTATGACAAGGCATTAGATCCAACTCAATTTTGTTAGTGAGTGGGAATATGAGGGCAGCAAGGGGAGTGAGGGAATCATTGAGGATTGTTGTTGATTGTTAGTTAGGAGAGTATTCTCTCTGATAAGCTTTGCTCTGGTTTATTTCATTTTCCTTTGTAGAGCCTTTGAGCTCCATTTTCAGTAAATAATACACATCTAATCTGTTGCCCACTCATGAGAGAGCCTGATCCATTGACAGAAGCATGAAAAAAGTTGAAAAAGTCATTTTGGGCTTACCTGGAAAAAGGAGAAATGATACGTTAGACCTTACACAACCTTAATCCCACACAACCATGTTCAAACATTAACTGAACTAAACTTCTTAGTATGAACCTGCTCAAAGCAAGCAAAATAATGAAATAATGAGCAATTAAAAGAAACAAAACCTCTGGTTCTGTCAAAAGTAAAAGGGCCCCAACACGTGCATTTTGACTTACATAAAGTGCATAAACAAGGCAACTATCATACTTGCAAGGTATATGGCTACCCATTTGCAGAAACCTCCACAGTCCATACAAACTCTGATTTTCCCTCTTATTATTACAAACTCCGTGATGCAACACTTGTTAAGTGAAGCATAACTACTTTTCATTCAAACTCGCCCTTTTGCTTGTATTCTTGTTTAATCTTAACAGATTTTTGTACTTGGTAAGTAGCTAGGATTGATTAAAAAATGATATTAAAAAATAATGTATGCCTTTGAGATTCAAAAATCCTGAAGAGAACTCCAAGAAGCTTGTTTAAAGATTGAAGATCTTTTGGAGAATCTCACTTCCACTTTCTAGTAATAATCTATCCAATCCTTTTACATCCTTAAGAAACATCCAAGTTGGCAAGGTAACAACTATCCAGTAGGGAACTGTTGTCTTAGTGGCAGGATACACTAATGATTTTGAAGCTTTATGCCAAAAAAAAATGTTTATGCAGAAAGCAGAGTCTTATTCAGGATAAATCAACCTCATTTCACTTGAAAGAATCTTCCACAAATCGGGGATATAATATATTAGCTGGTAAAGCTCTTCTAAGTTCTGATGAATAAACTATATTGAAGACCTATAGTCCTTACATTAAATCTCATGCTGCACTTGTCAGAAAGCAGAGTCTTATTCAGGATAAATCAACCTCATTTCACTTGAAAGAATCTTCCACAACTCGGGGATATAATATATTAGCTGGTAAAGCTCTTCTAAGTTCTGATGAATAAACTATATCGAAGACCTATAGTCCTTACATTAAATCTCATGCTGCACTTGTCAATCCCTTACTTATACATAGTATGCCCTAGTTTAAGTTTAACTTCTAAAGTGAGTTAAGTATTTATTTCCTAGGTTAGAAAAAAGCTAGCTGGATGTGAAAATGTAAACGAATGAGCTTATGAAAAAGTTGAGTCCAACTACCATTTCAACTCTATGCAAGAAGGTATTAGTTAGGAAAACTCATAGTCAAATGTAAGATCATGTCAACATTTCTATTTTTATAAGTACTAGTTGCAAAGTTTATCCAGTCTAACAGAGGAAACTAAGCACAATAATGCACTATCACACTAGAAACATTTCAATGCAAGATAACATACTCTGTGAGTTAATTTCTTCTATCTTAGGGGAACTTCTCAAGCGAGTTAAGCATTTAGCTCCTAATGAAAAAGCTCTTCATAAGTTTAAAGCTGCTTATGAGTTATGAACAAGTTAGATAAGACTCTAAGAGATCTTTTGATAAAGTTGAAGTGCAAAAGACAATTTCGTTTTATACAAAAAGTAATCAGTTTCAGTTACAAAAGACCTAGAGACATTATTATAAGAACATTTCAGCATTTCTTTTCTACAAGTACTTGTTTAAAAGTTTATCCAATCTAACAACAGAAACAAAGAAAATGTGTACATTAACATAAAAATAATAATGACAATAATATCATATGGTGTTGTCTAGAATTACATTACAAACCTTTCAATGCAAGACACATTCTAGTTGTGAACCATCCCGACCCATTCTGGAGGTGGCCAGAACAACTTGGAATAACTCGGAAAATCAGACAAAGGTGAGATCCGACGTTGATCCAAGTGAAAAATACTCATCCCAACCTCTGTGGAACGATGATTTCGAAAAACATCATCCCTAAATACAACACAATTCCCATTACCAACACACAAATCAGAAGCAGAAGCAGAAAAAGCATAATCTTCCCCCAAAAACAAAACCCTATCCCCCAAATTAGTGACCTCCACCCACTTTTTCTCCTTCTCATGAAGCCTATACACATCAAATCTGACGGCTTTCTCCATTCCAATCTCATAATGAAATTCACCATTACCATCAAGTGGAACATTGTCATCATCCTCCAAAAACCTATCATCACAAACACAAGACAAATACTTATCAACTAGCAACAATTCACCATCACTCTCCACCAAGAATTTAATGTCACCACCAAACACAGCCTCCGCCACCAAGTCCAAACTTAAATCCGGTCCGACCGTGACAGTCCGACCGATATTATCAACGGCAATAGGCCGGCCTTTGAAAACACAGACATCGTCGAAAGGCGTTGGCATTTCGGGAATAATCGTCCAACGCTCATCTCCGCATCCGCAAACAGCGAGTTTACCGGAAATATGAATAGTGAGGAGAAGGGGAGAAGGAAGTTTGAGTTTGCCGTTGTGAGACGTGTGATGATAGAGAACGAGTTTTTCCATGTAGAGTGAGTTTTGATTGGTAGAATGGGAAATGAAGTTAGCGATAACGAATTCGTGTCCGAGATGGATGACGTTGAGTTGGTTGAAGTCGATGACGTGAGGGGAATGAAGAGGGAAAGGTGTGTCACGTGAGAGAGGGTGGAAGAGGTGAGTTTGGTCACGTGAGCTAGGACCGATTTTGATTAACCAAGGGTGTTGTAGGGTTTGAGGATGATTTGGAATTGGGGGTGGAGTGATGAGAAAGAGCGTTCGTTTGGAGAGAGGGAAAATGTTATTGGAATGGACGTTGATGGGGTATGATGGGTTTGGGAATTGGAAAGGGAGATAGAGATGATGGTTGTTTGAGATGGAAGAGCGCCACGTGGAACATACGGATCGGAAGCGAAGAAGATAGAATTCGCTTTGGACGAATTCGGAGATTAGTTGGAGGAGTTCCGCGGGGAGTTCAGACCAGTCTGCCATTAATGGATGGATGGAATAAGGGTCCTTGCTGATGATTCCTATTCTCTGGTAACAAGGAAATGAAGAAGACGACCACGAAGAACAAGGAAATCCCTTGGTTCTATGGATCTAGGTTCACATATTATCATTGTATTTATAATAAAAAAGTTTTTCAATTTTTTTTTTTTATAGTTACACTATTGTTTTGATGAAAAAATTAAATTGTGCTTATCATGTCGATTTTTTTGAAATAAATATCCTTTTTTTATTTTTATTCTCGGATTGCCATAATTTAAAAATTATTTTTTAGACTGTCTTATATTTTGAGCTCAGTTGCTCGTTGCAACCTAAGTTTAGGATGACATAAAAGAATTTTTTTTTAAACTCTGTTGCTCATCGCACCTCCAAGATGCGATGATATACCTTCCTTTTTTTATTTAATAATTAAAATATGTAATATATAATTATAATAAATTATAAATATTTAAAATAATTAATAAATCAAATAAAATGAAATAAAAAAAATAAAAAACTTTCATAAATAATAATAATAATTACAGATTAAATAATAATAATAAATAAATAAAAGAAAATTATAATAATAATAAACATAATAAAATAAATTAATATTTAGGATAAAAAAATTGTAATGATAATAAACATAACAAAAAATAAAATTATAAACATAATAATAATAATAATAATAATAATAATAAATTATATTAATTTGAAAAAAAATACATCAAATTGAAAGAAAAAACTACATTAATTTGAAATTAGTTATTTTCATCTAAATGTCCTCTAGTTCCACATCTACGCGGTCGTTGAACTCGTCTTGGCCTTCCAATTTTTTTATCAACGGCTGTGATGATGGATCCTAGTTATTTGATTTGGACCAATCAAATTGGTCTAATTCCTATTTAATCTTGGCCTTACAATTTTTTTATCAACGGTTGTGGATGATCTGGATGAAAAATATCAATCCTATTTAATCTTGGCCTTTCAATTATTTTTATCAACGGTTGTGGATGATTTAGATGAAAAATAAATCTCAATACATTCTATAAATAGAACAATAAATCTCACTATCTTACCACACCTTCTATCTCATTATACCTTCTAGCATTTCATACTTACTCAAAAAAAAAATTTATCATGGATTCTCAACAAGTAATTTGTATTGTTTATTACAATGGTACAATAGTCGACGGAGTTGAAGGTAAAACATTTGTAAGTGATTACAAAAAGGCTTTCAAAATACATTCTGGAAGCAATCTTGCTCGTCTAAAGAATGTTATTAAAAAAAAGTTACAACTCGATGACAAAGTGACGATAACTGATATAGTTTATCGACACCTTGTTTTCTTTGGTGAAAATACAACAAGGTTTGAACTACTGAAGGTTTGCGACGACGAAGATGTTCAGCTCATGTTTGATGTTTATGCACAGTGGTCACAACTTGGCACCATTAAGTTATATGTTAACTTTGAAAATGGTCCTCAAACATACTCAAACATTGATCAAACATACCCAATCCCGACTACATCCCATCTTTTCATCAAACCAACCCTTATCAACCCAACTTATATTCTTCATCACAACACTATGAACCATCACAATATGAGCCATCACAACACTATGAACCATCACAATGTGAACCATCACAACACTATGAACCATCACAACACTATGAGCCATACTCTAGCCTACTAGAACAAAGTCATCCAGAAAGTTTTCAACTCCACCAAGAATCTCTTCCAGTAAGTCCACGATGCGATGTAGCTTTTTCTTTCAATTTGATGTATTTTTTTCAAATTAATATAATTTATTATTATTATTATTATTGTTGTTATTGTTGTTGTTATTATGTTTATAATTTTATTTTTTTGTTATGTTTATTATTATTACAATTTTTTTATCCTAAATATTAATTTATTTTAATTTTTTTATTATGTTTATTATTATTATAATTTTCTTTTATTTATTTATTATTATTATTATTTAATTTGTAATTATTAATATTATTATTTATGAAATTTTTTTATTTTTTATTTCATTTTATTTGATTTATTAATTATTTTAAATATTTATAATTTATTATAATTATATATTACATATTTTAATTATTAAATAAAAAAAAAGGAAGGTACATCATCGCACCCTAGGGTGCAGGGTGCGATGAGCAACAGAGTTTAAAAAAAAGTCCTTCAGGTCATCGCAGGTCCAAGTTGCAACGAGCAACTGGACCCAAAAAGTAGGACAGTCTGGGAAATAATTTTGAAACTAGGGCAATCTGAGAATAAAAAAAACAAAAAAGGGATATTTTATTCAAAAAACCTTTCATGTCAACCATTTTTTTCATATTTTTTTTTAATGGTGAAATCCACAATTTAATTGTTAAATTAATCTTTGTGGATTCGATAGTTTTATATAAAATTTTGATTAATTAGATAGTTATTAAATTAATTCATTCATTAGTTTAAATAATATAAAATTTTGATTAGTTTGGTAGTTATTAAATTAATGAATAATCTTATATATTATTATTTGGTAAACTTGTACGAAAACATAACGATAACGAAAATTGTTATTGGTTTGCGATAACGAAAAAGTAATAACGAAAATATATAACAACGTAACTTTGAATTAATGGAATAGTAAATATAAGGTCATATTTTACTTGTAATATCAATACCTCAATTCCTAGTTTTATATGAATTTTTATTTATTTTCTCAATTATCAATCTCTCTTTAAAACTATTAATAAAGATTCTTCAAAGTAATATTATTGTCCCTAAATTAATTATTTGATTGATTACAGAAAAATATAATTAAGAGAAAGCATTAAGAACTAAGAGGGTGGGTGATTGAAAGATTAGTATCTATATTTCATCATACAAGAATCCTAATATCAATTATCCTATAGATCTACTAATTAATTGTGTTGGTCACTGGTCAATTGATTGATTAAGGCATGCAAATGTCTTTCATTCCAAACATGTAAATAAAACAATAGAATAATTTATTTGAGATAAATAACAAAAATCTAAAATAAAACTAGAATATAGAACTATGACATAGTGAAAAGGTATTTTAATCACAAGATTAATCAAAGAACTTAGAAGAGAGCTAGTTACTCATTGACATATAGAAAATAAAGCAAATAATAGAAGTGTTCATCAATTAAATAAAAAGAAATAAACCCCCTCAAAGAATATGAATTTTTTGCTCTGAAATTTGATACACTTTACTGCAGCTCTAAGCACTACTAAGTTTCTAAAGTGTTTGTACTTATTTTTTCTGTCTCTAATTTTTTTCTTCTCCTCCAATTTTGTTTTTGGTGTGCGGCTCACTAATTCTGATTTCTCCTCCTTACGATAACAAGAATATCCTAATTTTATGCAACAATCTTCCTCCTTCTTTGGCAACAACATTCCCCTTCTTTGATAACATTTTCTTATCATAAAATTCAATCTCCTTGAAATGTACAACAAACCTCCTTCTTGTACTCATAAGTTGGAATATTAAACTTGATATTTTTGCACTAAAAACTTAGTTGATTTGACCAATTTGAATTATTTTAACGTCTCACGATCAATTCTGCAAATACGATAAATAGATGAATAAATAAGAAGAAATTGAAATCAAAACTATAAAATAAGATAAAATAGAGGAAAAATACCCTATTAAAATCCTATAAAAATAGGTTTATCACACCTTATAACATTTGTTAACAAACAGTTATCTATAATTACTTGTGCAAAAATTTATGTTATCTTTAGAATATCTATTTCTCCATATTAGTTAAATGCAAATATAATTTTTTATAAATGTGATTATAGATACTCAAAATAGAGAGAAGAAAAAAAAGCTTATTTCTTATTATTATGCTTGACAAGAGTGCGATCTTGCTCCTACGTATCTTCATGTGCGATGGAGAAATTAAAGCTACATAGTTCTTGGGTAGAAATTATGGATGTGTTGATTGATTGTACAGAAAATGTGTTTTGTCGTTGATAAATAAGTTAGGTAAAAAAAAAGTTGTTTTGCCGAAAGAAAAAGAGTTTGTTTGATTTAAATAGTTGTTTTAAAAAACGAGTTTTAAGACTATCAAATTGTACAACTTGTGTCTTGAAAACTCAAAGATTAAAAAGAAGTCACATCTAGTTAACCCTTTTAAGAATATTTTTATTATTTTGGTTATAGAAATGAGTTTTAAAACCATTAAGTTGTACAACTTTTGTCTTAACAACTCAAAGATTAAAAATATGTCACATCTAGTTAATCAAATTTGAAAGTTGATTTTAGATTAATTTATTTATAAAAATAAGTTTTAGAACTATGAAGTTGTAGAACTTGTGTACTAACAATTCAGAGACTAAAAATATATCCAATATAAGAGTATAGTAAATAAGAGACTGATTGTAGCTAAGTGTAGACTCAATTAGGCAGTTATATGGCAGTTGTTCTAGTGACTAACAATTGTCCATCTAACCTCTTGTAAACCTTCTATAGCAGGTGAACCTCAACACTAGTACTTATTCTTCACCCTCCACCAGTGTTACACTAGCTCATTTCTTCACCTCTTTTCCTTCTTCATCTTTTCCAAAATATTTCCCTCAACAATTTGGTCCCTCATCATCCATTTCCTCCTTAGCCCTTACACCTGAATCCTCTCCTCAACACTCAACTTTTGATCATGTACCTTCCGCATCTCACATCATTCCTTCTTCCCCCTCTAGCTCTTCTTGAAGGTGCAAACACGAGAAGGGGGGTTGAATTGTGTTTGACTTAACTTGAATACTTTTCCTGTTTTAATACTTTCAAAACAAAACTTGATGTATAATTAAAACAGAGTTAGCAGCGGATAAAAATAAAAATAAAAACTCAGATTTTATACTGGTTCACCGTTAACGAGGCTACGTCCAGTCCCTTCGCCTTGAAGGATTTCACTAATTCAACCTTGAATTACAACCTTGCTACTGACCCTCCAAGTCAGTCTTCTCAAATAGTCTAACAATCCTAGACTTCTTTGAGGAAAAACAACTCTTGTTCTTCACCCAATCTGACACCCCAGATTGTAGAAGAATTCACAACACTATGAATCTAATTGCTAAGTACCTTGCTACCCTTTATGAATCCCTCAGTTTGTAGACTCTACTTCAACAACTTAGATACAACCCTATCTAATTGCCAAGTAACCTGCTACCTCTACTGACTCCCTCAGATTGTAGACTCTACTTCAACAACTTAGATTTGCCACAGTGGAAAGAAAATAACCGAGTACTTGCTTCTTGAAAGCTGAAACTCACAATTGACTTATATGAAAATTTGAGAGTGGTTGCTTTGGAAGTGTATGACTCTTTTGTGATTTTCGATTCTGAGTATTCTGCCTTGAGCCTCCTTTTATAGATGCAGATTTGGGCCTCTTTCAATGCTTAAATTCAAGCTGAATCTTGCTGGATTCTCTTGCAAAAATAACTTGACCAATTAGGCTTCATTTAAATAAAAAACATATCTTCAAATTTCCTTTCAAAATAACTGGCCAATTAAATCCTTTCATTGCTTTCCGCCACAGCTGCTGATTTCCATGCTACTCCACTTTATTTTTATAACAAATCTTTTGTAATACTTTGATAAAAATAACCTAAGATCTTCACCTTTAATCCCCATGATCAAATCTGCACCATTGGATCTTCATGCGATAATCCACAACTGGACCAACCTAATTGATATGCTGTGATCATCTGATTTTGGCCATCCCTGGACCACACTTCTTGACCCTTTGATCTTCTGATTTCGGCCAACCTGGATGCGCGCCTGATATGCTGAATTCTTCTGGACTCGGCCATTTATGGACTTGCACATTTTGTCCCTCTGATTTCAGCCAACACTGGGCCATGGTCTGATTTTCTGATCTGGACCATCACTGGACTCAAAAAATTATTTCTGAACTATTGATCTGGATATTTTTACTTTGATCTGGATAGATTCTGGAATTTGGTCTGGAACAAACTGAAATAAACTTGATCAAAAAATATTTCAGTCTGGACATTTTACCTTTGATTTTCGACCAGGTCTGGGTTGATTATGGAACTCATTTCTTTTGTTATGGACTTAGTTCCATGCCCTAAATCATGCCATCTTATGGTCTGGGCCAAATCTAGATTGATCCTCTTGTTCTGGACTCATAAACATACCTTCTGGTCAAGTCTGGAACAAGTCTGGGTTGTGTAATTTTTTACTGCCATGCCATCTTCTGGTCAGAATAACTTCTGGAGTAAAATTGATATTTGATTCCTGTTTGTCTGGAACAACTCTCCTTCTGGCAGGCTTTCCAATGGTATGATCCATGTTTCATTCTGATTTTTATTCCTTCTGATCTGGGCCATCAAAGATATCTTCTGGTCATGTTTTTGACATTCTTGGATATCTTCTGGTCAATCCAGAATTCATTTTTCTAGAATCCTTTGATCTCTGCTTTTGTTTCCTTCAGTTTCTGGGGCATTTAACTTAATAATTCAAAGTACAAAATAAGTTTACATTGAGTACATTTGTAAGCATCAAAATCCTAAGTACTTAGAACCAACTTGGTTCCAATACTTCTACCTCTAACATTGGTCCTATCATTCCCTCACTATCTACCTTTTCTCCTGCATCTTCATCTTCTACTAATTCCACTTCTATTCCACCTTATGCTCAACCTCTTCCTACTAAACTTGTTAATGACCATCCCATGAAGACTCGTGCCAAATCTGGTTTTGCACAACCTCGAAGGCAACCTATTTTGCTTCTTATCCATTATGAACACATCAATAAAATAAGCCCTTCTTGACCCCAAAAGGCTCGCTGCCATGCAAGAAGAATATGATGCGCTACATCGTAACCAACCTTGGACACTTGTTCCCCTACCCATAATAGGATTGCAATTGGTTGTAAATCGGTTTTTATAGTCAAAGAGAATGCATATGGGACAATCAACAAATTAAAGGCGAGACTTGTGACCAAAGGATACCTACAATTGGTCTATTCAGCAGCTTGATGTAAACAATGTCTTCTTAAATAGCACCCTTAGGAAGAATTATATATGCAGTAGCCTTAAGGATTTGAAAGTAGCAACCCTGCTCTTGTTTGAAAACTACAGAAAGCTCTTTATGGGCTTAAACAAGCCCTCGAGTAGTGGTTTGAACGCCTCAAGGCTACCTTACTGCAACTTGGGTTTAAAGGCAGTAAATGCGACCCATCCTTGTTTACCTTCTCTATGAAAAAACATGTTGTGTATCTACTAGATTATTTTGATGATATCATAATCACAAGCGGTTCATCAAATTTGATTCTCAAGCTTGTGTCCAAGCTCAATTATACCTTCTCTCTAATGCATCTAGGGGACCTTGATTATTTCTTGGCTATAAAAGTAAAGAAACGGTTATATCATATCCTCCTCCTTACTCAAAGCAAGTATATCCGTGACTTACTTGCTAGGAAAAATATGTTGGAATCTACTCCAGTTTCAACACCTATGCAGTCTGGTTGTAAACTTACTTGAACAGGTTCGGACTCAGAGCAAGATGTTTTCCTTTATAGGTTTGTGGTTGGTCCACTTCAGTATACTACCATCACACCTCCTAAGTTCTCTTTTGTTGTCAACAAAGTGTGTCATAAGGGTCACACAAATAGCCAGTTGTAGTTCGGTCTAGCACTGAAGTTGAGTATCGTAGTTTTGCTCATGTCATATCTGAACTCCTTTGTTTCCAAACACTACTCACTAAACTGTGTGTTCCCTGCTATTGCCCGTTGATTTTTTGTGATAATCAATCAGTTGTTTTGTTGGCTCATAATCCCATTCTCCACGTACGAACTAAGCATATGGAAATTGACCTTTTTTTTTGTTAGAGATAAGGTCCTAGAAAAGCAATTGCGTGCACTACATATACCTGGTGATGATCAGTGGGCATATGCATTTACAAAATCAGTCTCCCATATGGAGTCTGGAGGTGAGAGAGAAGAGAGGCGACAAAGGGCGTCGTGTGCGGTGCGGTTATGAGCTCGACGACGGTGTGGTGGCGGTGCGCACTAGAGTTGCTCGCATAGGGTGAGATCGCGGTGGTTGGTTTGAAGTTTTCTGGCTATGTTGTCTCGGGAGGTTGTGGTGATGGTTTCTTAGGGGGTTTGCAAAGAATGATGGAGGTGGTTATGTGTGTGGCTCAAACTCTCCCTTTCTCTCTACATCTTTCTTCTATATTCTGTTTCTTTATTTTCTCTCATAATCTCTTCTTCTACACGTTATTTTTCTCTTCTTTGTTTAGTTTTTTTTTTTAATCTAGAAAAATCCTCCCTTTTTTCTTTGATTTTGGTTCCTATTTATAATAAAAAATTAGTTTAAGGGTATTCTTGAATGAAGAAGATGCCAAATTGCAAAGCTTGACATGACAGCAAAGCAGTCTACAAATTGATGCATATGTTATTAACATTGAAATAGTAAAAGCAAAAAATATGAAGAAGTTTGTTATGATGCATACCCCTTAAAGAATTGTTCTCCAATTTTTTGTCTTTTTCATTTGTTCTTGTGCATATTTTAATAAGTTTAAAGCATACGGGTGGTGGGTTAAGTTTAAGGCTTTAAACTTGTAGGTTGTGAACCGCATGAGCATATCAAGATAAACACATTTTTTTTTTTGTCAAATCTAAATTATGTTATTTATTACAAAGGCTAAATAACACATATGGTCCGTTAACTTAATTTCAGTTAAAGTTTTAGTCTTTTATTTTCTTTTTTTTCTTTCGATTTAGTCCTTTAGTTTAATTTTAAGTGACAATTTAATCTTTTATGTTTTAAAATGTCAGCAATGTTATCCATTTTTTTTTACAAAAATTCATCAAAATTTTCAACCAAAACCCATAAAAATAATTATATTTTTCAATATAATACAAATTTCATCAAATTCAAAACTCAAATCTTTAAATAAACTCATATTTCCATCTCTAACAATATCAAATAAAGTTAAGGGACCACATGTGCTATTTAGTCTATTACAAAAATATGATAAAAACACTATTTTTTACTTTATGATTTTTTTAATTATGATCCCAAATAAGTAGTTGCTAATGATGAGCCAAATTTAATGGATTAAATGAATGGACCACTTTTCTTTTTTTTTTTTTTTTACATTTTTAGATATTTTTTTAAGAAAACTCAAATGATGATAAGTTTTGTAAAATCATATCTATTAATGAATTTTTTTATTGATCCAATAAAATTGGGGTATAAACAACTGTCCTATTTAATTATATTTTACGAGATAATATGAATAACAAATTTTTTCATATTATCATCATAAAAGATAAGTAAATATAAGGACCTAAATTCTGTCCATTAAAGTGTGAAATATGTGATATGCGAAGACAAGTACAATGTATAAGAAAGTAAAACGCAAGGGGCTTGTAAAAATTATATACCGTGAGAATAATGCAAAAGCGAGTGTAATGCGAAAGTAGATAAATTGTTAATGCAAAAACAACAATGTATGAAAAATACAAAATTGAGTATGATGTGAAAACATATACATTGCCAATGTGAAGGCAGAACATATATCAATGCCAATAAAATGCAAAATCTGAGTATAATACAAAAATGGATAATTTACTAGTGCGAAGACAGGTAAATGCGATAATAATGAGAAAATAGATAAATTGTTTATGCAAAAAATGTAAGTGTGAATGCTGATACAATGCGATAATAATGCGACAACGAGTATATGCGAAAACATATAAATTAACTATGCAAAAATAGGTAAAAATGTGAAAGCTATAAAACGCGAGAATAATGTAAATGCGAGTATAAAATGATCGTCTCCAAATTGGTTACAGGTGCGTAGATTGACGAGACTAAAAATGATCATACCTATATTGGTTACTGGAGCGTAGATTGACAAGAATGAAAATGATCTTCTCCAGATTTGTTACTAGTGTGTAGATCCACAAGAATGACAAATGATTGTCTGCAGATTAGTTACTGGTGCGTAGATCCACAATAATGAAAATGATCATATCTAGATTGCATACTGGTGCGTAGATAAAAAAGAAATGAAAATGATCGTCTTCAAATTAGTTACCAATGCGTAGATCGACAATAATGTAAATGATTGTCTTCGTATTGGTTACCAATTCGTAGATCAACAAGAAAGTACGTAAACAATCATCTTTAGATTGGTTACTGATGCGTAGATCCATATGAATGTAAGTGATCTTCTCTGAATTAGTTACTGGTGCGTAGATCGACAAGAATGTAAATGATCATCTTTGAATTGGTTACTGATACGTATACCAACACGAATGTAGATGATTAACATTGCCAAGTAGGTAATGAGATTTGGATGCCAATAAACATTGGACTATTTGGTTTGCTAGTGAATCATGAACTTTTGTAGTGCCAATGGATAGTGAAAAATTGGCTTTTGGTGACAATGGATGTTGGGCTTTCGCTTGAGGTCAATGAATATTGGACTTTTATTTGTGGTGCCAAAATGAATATTGGATTTTTGCGCTACCACTAGATTATGTACGTGAATGCCAATAGCTACTAGACTTAGTGAGATGCATGTCATGTGCATTGTGACTAGAAGGTTATGATATCCTAAAAAATAAGTATGATGCAAGATGCATGAATTGTGTTAAACTATGCGTGAATGAGGTGAGATGCATGGTATATGATGCAACACCTCAAATTTTATTGTAGACTATTTAATTAACTAAAATATTATTTTATTGAGTTAATGTGATATTTAATATGTTTTAGGATATATATTGATAAATATTATGATTATTTTTTTTTATATGTGTATTTGCTATAATATGATGATTTTATAGATATTTGATTTAGTGGTTAAAATTATATTTGTTTATTTATTTATGTTAAAGAACAATAATACTATGTTAAATTGAGTATTTTGGAGAAAAAAATTTCTAACGTAGATGAGTAAAATAAATTATTTGTTCATTAAAGACTTTTAGAAATACTAGAAAATGGATTTTGCACCTGACAACCAATTACATCTCTATTTTGTACTTCTGCTTATTAATTTGGGTTATTATTGTTACTAAATTGAGTTTTTTCTTTCCTACACCTGCGAGTTGCTCATTATGCCCCATTTATGTCTCAAACTAGACTCCCTTACGTTGGGCCTTACATTTTATTTTCCTCCTGCACATGTACATCGGCTATCTGCACCCATCCATCTGCATTTAAAAATAAAAAATGACAACAACAACAACCAAAAAATGGTAAACCCTCTTTCTCTCAAATTCACTCTCACTAATTCCTTGTCATTTGAATCGATCACAATCTCTAGTCCACACAAAATCGAACTTTGAATTCATTTTCGGCATCAATTTTATCTAGCGTGGCTCCTTTTAATCATTAACCGTTGTGTTTCTTTCCTTTGGGGAGTTGTTTTTGGCCGGTTCAGATCACCGTGTTTGTCGCCTAAAAAAAATAGCATCGTTTTTGGATTCCTCTTGTCGAAACCTTCAAGAAGCACTACTCATTTGTGTTTTTCAGTGAAGTTGACGTCAAACCCTTCTGGCGCTTTGACGGGTCGGCGAGACCTTTTATGTAGTTTTTCTCTCGTCGTATTGACTCCATTTTTTCTCCTAAAATTATTATTAATTATTTAACACTGAATTTTATGCTATGTTTAATTTTTCAGTCACGTCTCAGCGATTTTGTGAACTCGTCGTTTATTTGGATTTGTTGGCTGTATGTTGTCGATTTGCAGTTGATATGAAAACTCATTGATTTATGTGTTTGAAAAAGCGTCGAAATAAGGTAAGGAGTGAAAGAGCGTTTGAATTCATGAGTATAATATATTGTGAGATGAACGGGAAAACTGTATTTCCTAACGAATCATCTGAGGCTCGCTACGTACGGCAGTAGCCCATTGAGAGATAAATTAATTAATGTGCAAATATGAAAATTGTGAGATTAAAATGTGGAATAGAAATATTTATAAGGTGTTAATTCATTTAATCTTGTTAAATGTATGGTATTTGATAATATTGTGACATTGGGTGTCGAATGAATTTTATGTATATGTTTGATTAGACGAGTTTATGTGATAATAAAAAATGGAAGCATTGTATGATATAAGTTTGTGATGTGATAATAAAAGATGGATGTTATAAATTTGTGATGAGTTTATGTGATGATGATGATGCATGATTAATGATAGTGATATTATAAATTTATGTTAAAGATATTGAAGTAACCCCATAGTTGATGAAATAGTGGTGATTCCAACTTGTGCTTGAGATGATGGTCTTAAAGGAGTATCATAGGCCAACGAGGGGAGAAACTAGATGTTATTTCTTTGAAGTGAAGATTATCTTGTCATCATATAGGTAGGGCCTGACAAGCCTAGTGATGTTGGGGAAGTACAACTGAATGAGCCTGGTCGTGGCGGTCTACTGTTGAGCCTTAAGGCATGATTGTTAGACTTTGGAGGTATTCAGATGGAGTATTCTTAGGTGACTTGGAGGTAGCCCTCCAAATGTCGGGAACTACCATGCAACACACGTTTACCTTGACTGTCACCTATATGTGTCTTGAGTTGAGTTGAGGGGATCTATGAGGATAAACCCAATTTGAATTGTCCGTCCACTTGCGTGGTAGAATAATATCAAACCTCCTAACCAAGTACTTTAGAGTTAGAATGATACCAAATTGTGAAGAAGTAGAGTCTGAGCTCATGCATAACATTGCATTTTCTTGTGATTGTTTTATTGTCATGCGATAATAATTTATCTTAGATGATTTAATGTTATAGTGAAATGTATTGATTTTCCTTGAATGATTTTGACTTTATAATGTGATATTTTTTCCTTGAAGAATATTTTGATATACCATGATGTGTTATGATATAGTTTTATTATGATTAATTGTGTGTTCCTCTTACTTATATTCTACCATCAACATGATTTCAAAAATTATCTCCTTTGTTGTTTGTGTTTAACTAGTTTGACTATGCGTTTGCGAAATCGCAGTTATTATAGGTTAATGAGCCTTGAAGTTCAAGTTTGGGAGAAGCTCCACTCTGACAGATGATACCAGGAATAAGACACTACTAGAAATTAGCGTTTTTCCTACGGATTTTCCTGCGGAAACATATCCGCAGGTTATTACCCAAGGATAGGTAAAGTTTTGTTTGCTGCGGATTTACATGCGGTCACGTGTCCGCGACAAACTTCATCTTCTTTCCTTAGAATTTTTCTTCAGTAAAATTCTGCGGAACGCAGCAAATTCCGCAGGTAAATACTTTATTTTTATTTAAATAAAATAATTTTTATTTTTATATAAATAAAGTAGATTTTAAAAAAAAAAATTTAAAAAAGTAATACAATTTTTATAGTTAGAGATGACAATATAATTTGCACCACAATATCCACCCAAACCGTTTTTATTTGGAGGAAAAAATCTACTTTGATTGTGTGTGGATGTGGGTTTTTCTCGAAATTAAAATTCAGGAGCGAAGACGGCTTGAATGTTGATGTTCACTCTACGACGCTTGTAAGATTATTGTAATTTTTAAATTTTATCATATAGTATCTATTAAATTAACTAACTTAAGAGTTTTGATAAATTTATTTATTCAATTTTGAACTCGGTAATTAAATAAATTATTTTCATAATTAAAAATTTTATATTTAATTTAAATTATTACAAAAAATGTTATTTTAAAATAGAATCAACAGATAATATTTAAAAATTTGAGGATATTAAATCTAAAATATAGTCAAACTAAATTAAATGACATGTTATTTAACTATTAATGATTTAGTTTAATAGTATAAAAACATATTAATTTTTAAATTTACTATAAAAGTCTCTAAAAATAAATTTATTATATTTATTTATAATTAAATAAAAGAAAATTATGCATTAAAGTTATTCAATTTTTTAGAAGAAAAAATAAATTCTATCAACAAATTATATCTTATTGCGTTAATGAAAAGAGAAAGAACTTAAAATGAGTTCACTGAAACACAAACCATTAAACTCATAACCACTCACTCATACAAATCAATAGTACCTCTATTATCTACTAATAATTTAAGTTAGTATTTTTATATAATATAAAAAACTAATAAAAATATGCATTTAATTATTTTTTTAACACTTCTTATTATTATTAAACCCTAAACTCAAGTATCAAATGAAACCCTAATTCTTAGTTTACAAATGAAACCCTAACTCAACCTCTCTTCTTCTTTCTCCCTCGCTGCAACTCAACCTCTCTTCTTCTTTCTCCCTCATTTCGTCGCAAATAGCTATCACCAAGGCCTTCACCGTCCACGAAGGCGCAAACCGAGCCACCAATACCGCATATAACTTAACTCTTTAGCCATAGCCACCACCGTCACACCTCGCCTCCATCGAATCTGAACTCTTTACGTCGCCGTCATAAGTGTTGCGCCACTCTGTTTTATTTCAGTCTCGTTTCTCGCCATTTTTCATTATTCTTGTTTCATTATTCATCTTCATGAAGTATAGTGAGTTAGAGTTTTGATTTTCTTCTAATTTAGGGTTTTTCTTCACTTTCTGATTAATTTGAACCTACTTAGTATTTAAGCTCTTGAAGATATAGCTAAAACACTTGGTAAGAAGGATAGGAACTTCCATTTGGATTATTCATGCAGCAACGAACCTAATGGGGCTATGCTTCCCATACCAAAAATCGTAGTGAACAATGTCACCTGTAACTGCTCTGTTGCTGGTGACAACTTCTGCCATGTTGTAACAATGTAAGTCTCTTTTCTGAACTGTTATTCTTACTTCCATTGAGTTAAAATGTTATGCACCAATATATAATTGAATAATGAAGGATTGGTTAAATAGGTTAATCCTCTTATTTTTAAAATTAATGATTGATGGGAAATTCACGGGGTTTAAGGACTAGTCACCAATTGAATATATGATTGATGAACTTCCTCTTTCTTTGTTTCATTGGTTGTTATTGTATGCAGGAGAGTACTTGGCTCTGACAGGGGAAAAGCTCAACGGAGTAGAGATGGTTGCCTGTGGACTTGCTACACACTATTCACTAATTGCAGTTTAGTTTTGTTAAGCCTTTTTTTTCCTTCTTTTTTTTCAATTGTAATAGACTATTCTTGCTATATGACATTCAAAACTTTTATTCAAAACCTCAATTGTAATAGACTATTCTTGCTATATGACATTCAAAACCTTTATTGTGTGTGTATTGAATCGAAATTGAGATCACATATCGGTGTGGATTGTGGAATTAGTTTGGATGTTTGTGGAGGATTTGGATCTGGAGATATTTAGGTTATGTTTTTGAGTTGAAGCTGATTTGAGTTGAAGGTGATTTGAATAGTGATCCTAGGTTTTATCCGTATATAGTTGAATTTGATGATTAGAATCATTACTTAGTGTTTTTTAACTTTGAATTTTTATGTTTGTTATTGTGACAGGCAAGATGATTGAAGAAGCATTTGAAGAGGCTCAATGCCCCCAAACATTGGATGCTTGACAAATTGGGTGGTGCTTTTGCAAGTGAATCTCACATTACCACTCATTCAGCAGCAGTTGCTCTGTTAGTTCTTGTTCCTGTTGGTTATATTGATGGTCAAGGGGGTAAAAGTGCAAATATATGATGGCCATCTCAGGTGCTCCAAAGATTTTGCATATAGTTGAATGAAGAGAAAATGATTAGCATGGTTATGTGTGAAGCATGCATGCTTTGACTAAACATCCTGTTTAGGCATGTTATGTTTGTACTTTGTAATTGATTCTTGTTTTGTTACGAAAATATGGTTTTTGGTTTATCTATCTCCTTTTATGGTTATGTTTCTTTTCGAGAGGGGCAACTCGAGGCTATTAAGATGCTTCTTGCTGGGAAATCGACTATGCTTATTTTGCCGACCGGTGCTGGGAAGTCTTTGTGTTATCAATTGAGTGCATTGATTTTGCCTGGGATTACACTTGTTGTTAGTCCATTGATATTATAGCTTTGATGATTGATCAACTTAGGCAATTGCCTCCTCTTATTAGCGGTGCTCTCCTTAGCAGTGCTCAGGTGTATTTTATAGTCTTTTTGATACTCTTTTGCTCGCAATTTAGTTTTTCTGATAATAGCTACAACGTTGTTGTTTCTAACTTCTTATCGTGAATCAAACAGTACTATGATGAATTGTTGTTAATTATGTTTAATGATGGATGATTTAAATGCAAATCTTTCTCTCTTTTTTTGTTTTGTTTATTATATTAGACGCTTGATGAATCATCTGAAACGCTCAACCAACTTCGGCAAGGCACAATAAAGGTGCGAATTTTAATAACTGAATTCAACTTTGGCTCAGATTTGCTTTTGCAGAAATATGTTGCAATCTTGCCTGATTGATTGCATAAATGAGACTGATGATTATTGTATCGATGATGATAGTACTCTTACTTGAAGCTAATGTTTGCAATTTTAATTCATACAAGTGCTTTTTGTTTCACCAGAGCGGTTCTTGAATGAAGAGTTTCTGTTTGTTATTTCTTCTGTGGCAGCCGTCTCACTCGTTGTTATTGACGAGACGCATTTTATATCTGAATGGTGAGGGGATTGCAATGTTGTATTGGTGAAGCACATTCTTTTTGTTTGTTACTTTAGAGATCTTCTATTTCTGTTTCCTTGTTGATTAGATTTTAAATTTTTTACAGGTCTCACAATTTCCGACCTTCATTCATGAGACTTAGAGCATCACTACTTCATAATAGTCTTAACCCCTTGACTTGAAAGGAATAGCTCGGATGACAATCTGGTGATATAAAGCAGCAAGTGCAGCTCCAATGAAAGGTCCAACCCAAAATATCCAATGGTCATCCCAAGCATGGTCTCTGTTGTATATTATGGCAGCACCAAGACTCCTTGCTGGGTTAATGCCTGTTCCTGTTATGGGAATAGTTGCCAAGTGAACCAAGAACACTGCAAACCCAATTGGAAGTGGGGCCAAAATCTACAAATACAAATACAACATAAAAAAAAATGATTTTTCTGAATATGATATAAATTGTCTCAGGTTTAGTATATGGCTAATTATTAAGTTCTTTGTCTCAGGTTTAGTATATGTCTTGATTTTTTTGAAAACAGACTTGTGTATTGGATTATACTTTAATTACAATAGTGGAATCATACTTTAATTAATATTTAGTTACGGTTTGTGAATATGATATAAATTGCTTTAAAATATTTGCAATAATATTCTAATTAAAAACTTATATTAAATAATTAAAAAATGTATTGATAATAATATAAATTTTTGTATCAATTAAAAATAAATAAAAAAAAACAGCTCCAAATTTGTTGCTGATTTTTTTTTGAAAACAGTTTCGATGCTGATTTACCTACGGAAATACATTTGGAATAAATTCGCATAAATAGTATTACAGATTTGTTTCGCATGAAAATGCATAAGAAAATGCTTTAAGTTTGTTAAATATTAGTTGTGGAAATACTAATCCGCAGGTACTTTACCTGCGGTTTTAGAAATCCTCAGGAAACAATTATTCATGAAGGTTTTACGTGGGGAAATACTACCGCCAGTAAATCCGCAGGTAATGGTGTTTCCTGCGGAATTTTAACTTAAATCCGTAGGAAACTCCGCAGGTAAAACCTTAATTTCTAGTAGTGAGAGTTGTAATTTGTATTTTACTTATTTAATTAAAAACGAATTTTTGTATGAAAATCTTATAAGTACTAACAAGTTTTTGGAATTAAATTAAGAAATTATAGTTAAATTGAGTTCATTGAGAGTGCACTGTGTTTTATAAGAAGAAAAAAGTTTAAAGTGTTCCATTTATATTTTGAAAATTTTGATATCCTAAATAACTCATAAAAGTTTCATTTTTCTTTGAAAAAGTTTCTATTTATCTGCTGCAAATTTTTCTTAAAATATATAGTATAAACTATTTTATATATATATATATATATATATATATATTATTTTAGAGTTTAGAGTGTCATATGTCAATGCTAGAAATTAGCGTTTTTCCTGCGGATATATATCCGCAGGTAATACCCAAGGATTTTCCAGCAGTTCAGATTTAGTTTAGGAATATTTCTGCGGTATCAGATTCCGCAGGTAAAACAGGTAAAGTTTTCATTTTCCGTGGATTTACATCGGTCACGTGTCCGCAGCGAACATCACCTTCTTTCCTTATAATTTTTCTGCGGTAAAATTCCGCAGCAAATTCCGCAGGTAAATACTTTATTTTTATTTAAATAAATAATTTTTATTTTTATATAAATAAAGTAGATTTTTTTTAAACAAATTAAAAAAGTAATACAAGTTTTATAGTTAGAGATGACAATATAACTTGCACCATAATATCCACCCAAACCGTTTTGATTTGGCGGAAAAAATCTACTTTGATTGTATGTGGATGTGGGTTTTTTTCGAAATTAAAATTCAGGAGCGAAGACGGTTTGAATGTTGATGTTCACTCTGCGACGCTTGTAGGATTATTGTAATTTTTAAATTTTATAATATAGTATCTATTAAATTAACTAACTTAAGAGTTTTGATAAATTTATTTATTCAATTTTGAACTCGGTAATTAAATAAATTATTTTCATAATTAAAAATTTTATTTTTAATTTAAATTATTACAAAAAATGTTAATTTAAAATAGAATCAACAGATAATATTTAAAAATTTGAGGATATTAAATCTAAAATATAGTCAAACTAAATTAAATGACATGTTATTTAACTATTAATGATTTAGTTTAATAGTATAAAAACATATTAATTTTTAAATTTACTATAAAAGTCTCTAAAAATAAATTTATTATATTTATTTATAATAAAATAAAAGAAAATTATACATTAAAGTTATTCAATTTTTTAGAAGAAAAAACAAATTCTATCAACAAATTATATCTTATTGTGTTTTAAAGAGAAGGTAATTAAAGTGGGAAAAGGTGATGGCATTCTTCCACCACCAAACACAACATCTTCCATTTATTTATTAATATTTATTTATTTATTTTTTCTCTGGTAAGTTCATTTTATTCTTCGCTCTTTTCCACTCAATCGTTCAATACTCTGTTTCTTTATTTCAATCGACTAAATCATAAGTACAATCTTCAATTTCACTCTATTCATTCACTCATTCCCCAATTTTTCCTTTTATATATATTTTTCTTTAAATTACTAATTTCTTTTATAAATATTTTTCAATTTGGATCTAAATTATTATTTTTTAGCTATAAAGACGCCTCATTGTAAATATTATTTAAATTTTAATGACTAATTATTATATTTATTTATTTTCTTACGATAATATTTATTTATTTACGATCGCAGTTAGTGTTAGAGTATAACTGGGTTTAATGTTTATTACTATAGTTCACACTTTGAATGCATTGATACATATATAGTAATATAAGGGACCCAATAATAATACTATATGGTTACCTAATTATATGCAATTCCACAATCTGGGCCTTCCCTGTTGCATTTCATTGTTTCTCTTTTCTATTTGTGAGTGTTTGCTTTTCCTCCAAATGCCACTTTAATTATTTTTTTAACACTTCTTATTATTATTAAACCCTAAACTCAAGTTTCAAATGAAACCCTAATTCTTAGTTTACAAATGAAACCCTAACTCAACCTCTCTTATTCTATCTCCCTCGCCGCAACTCAACCTCTCCTCTTCTTTCTCCCTCGCCGCAACTCAACCTCTCTTCTTCTTTCTCCCTCATTTCGTCGCAAATAGCTATCACCAAGGCCTTCACCGTCCACGAAGGCGCAAACCGAGCTACCAATACCTCAGCCTTCAACTACAGTAAACAATCATCAACTCAACAAGGTATGGTATCACAAAATTACATTGTTTAGGATTTGCTTATCATATTTTCATTTTCTCTCCCACAGATTCTTCACGCTTGCGCTTCTCATTTACATTGATTTGCGCTTCTCATTCCTCAAATATTTCTCAGCTTCTCAAGCCGATTTCAGTTTCAATTTATTGAGGTATTTGATTCTATCAGTAATGCTACTTTCTCGTTAGTTTGCGACATTAATCTTGGTAAATTTCAAATCGATTTTCTGGTTCACTTGATTTTGTGTTTGTTTAGAGCCAGAGATTTTAACTTCGCTTAGGGTTATGAATTTTCAATTTGTTGTTGTGTATGTTTAGGTTTTGCAAATTCTCAATTCAACTTTTAAACACCAAATAGGTTGTGTATGCTTAAACTTTTAAACTGATTTTAACTTTTAAATCTGAGTTCTTTTATCAACCTTTGTAACTCTGAATATTAGTCCGATTTTAACAACTTTGGTAAGTCATATTTATTTGTACTTTGTTACTAGGTGCATAAATTAGGGGTAGTGGTTACTGGTTAGTGTTGAACCTGCATTTTCATCGAGATGCAGTTGCCACTACTAACACAAATGCCCAATTGCAACTTCTTTAAAGAAATTTAGTATAAGTGAAAGAGTTACCAAAATCTGTGTTTTTGTACAGTTATTTTTTCTATATTCGTGGCTTGAGTTGGCATATCTACTGGATGCTTGGTTGAGTTCTTGAAGCATATTCTTATCTCGGTGAGCAATTTAATTCAATTTGTTTTTGTTTTATTAGGATTTTGGTATGGGTTAAAACAGATTTTGGTATGTTTTATTAGGATTTCATCACCCCTGACTTGTTTCCATCTCCATTATTATTATTATTATTGTCATTATTATTATTATTATTATTATCAGCAGCATCATCTGAATCTGTTGGAGATAATACCGGCACGGGAACTGCCACAGGTGATATTACCGGCACTGGAACTGCAATTGGTACGACTACAGGAACAGGCGATACAACCGGCACAAGGGACTTCACAAGAACTGGTGAAAGTACTGGAACTGGAACTACAACTGGTGTGATAACAAGAACATGAACAGGAACAGGAACAGGGGATACAACAGGAACAGGGGATACTGCTTTTGATTTTAAAGCTGGTTCAGAATACTGATTTTTTAGTACTTGTAAGGTATATGTCTTCATGTGTAAATTTCATAGATTAAGGCTATGGTTCTAAATTGCACTTACGACCGCAGTTGTATTGCAACAAATAGCAAATAAACTTGCAGGTCATTCTGTTATGCTTAAACTTATTAGCGTTTTGATGAATATTTTTAAACTTATTAGCGTTTTGATGAATATTTTTAAGAATAAATTCAAGAGAATGCACAATGACAATTTTTGCAGTTATTGTTGTTAAGATTATTGCGCTGATGATTAAAGGAACACAAAATTCAAGAGAATGCACAACTTTTCTTCTCTCTATTGTGCTTTCTCGCAGACACATTGCTTTGCTTGTATAGAATTATTTTTTGGTATTTGTCATAATCCAATATTTAAACTTAGAAGCTGTGACAAAGGAACCTCTAGCCTGATATAAACTTTGGTACAACTATGGACATTAAGATTTACCATGTGCTAAATTATAGTCCTTTTGTTTTTGCAGAAAAATACTCGCTACCTGATTTATACACCGCCTGAGCCACTCCTGTTTGTTGTTGTGAAGGTAAGCTTCTACTTGTAAAAGCTTCCGAAAGTAACTATGTAGCACTGACATTTAAGTTAAAGGTGTGTTTAGTGTTCGACACAAACACAATACCGACACAAATAATTACATTTAATTAGTTTCATTTTCTCAAATTATTATCAGTATCTATATGTGAATGTCGTGTCTGTGCTACAAGCAGCTATCACCATTGGAGAACAGTCGCAATATTCAATATAATCTTAAATACCCCACTCTGTAAATACCAGTGTGAATGTAGTGTTAAAGTTATTTTAGTTCTAAATTTGTACAATTGGATAACAATATATTATGATAGTTATTATTTGGCTCTTTATTTTGTGTAGGATGAGAGTGGGATGTTTCAAATGGCTGATGATGTAAGTAGTCAATTAGCCAATCACTTATCGACTGCACAATTTGTTCACAATTTCCTTTCTTAGTTCCTATCTTATGAATTTGGCTGCCTTATTATTGTATGGTCGTGGCATGCGCTCCAATAATGTTATCAGTTTCAACTTTTATTGCCCGTATATAATTATAGTAGAAATTCAAAATAAGAATTCCTAATGTCTATACATACAAAACACATACAATAATTAGTGTCGTGTGACTTAATTTGCCATGACAACATTTTGGACAGGACTTACTTGATGATCCTGCTGTTATTGACTCCATAGACGAGGAGACTGAATTTAATGCCTTGCTGGTATGTGACTTCATTCATCTAGTTAACATTTTTTTAGTTTAATTGTTATAGAAGTCTAACAAATTTTTATCAACAAACTGATATGTAACAGTAATTATTATTAAAGTTTGACAGATAGCATGTCTTCTTCTCTGCAGGAAGAAGAAGTTGCAGTTATTGAAGCATTGATGGATGATGAAGAAGACTCTGATGAAGAAGACTACTATTAATGCATTCCTTGTGTCTTAAGTAACATTTTAATGAGTAGATTGCATAGTTAAAGAACATTTTTTTGTTAGTGTAAATTGCGCACAGTTAGGGTACTTGGCTAAATCAGAATGTGCACAGCAGAATCAAAACTACAAATTTTTTTTGTTACTCTTTTACACAGCAAAATCAGAATGTGCACAGTTAGAGTACTTGGCTGAATTTTTATCTCATTAGAAGTAGTGTGATTGAATTTGCAATTTCTCAAACACTATTATCTTGAATTCTGTCACTCTTCTGCATATTATATTGAAATTCTATCAGATATGTCTTGAACCTTATTGTATTGAAATTCGGTTCATTGTTATGAACTGGAAGGTGGAACTTCCTTTGAAATTTTTTTCATTTATATTAAAATATTGTAAAATAGAAAAAAAAACTAACTTCATTGTCATTATCATTTTTTATCATCTCGCTATGTATGTCTTTATTATCCCTATTGTTGTGGTGCTTATTATTGATTAAAAAAAAACAGAACCATATTTCCTGCGGATTTTTCTTCGAAAACACTTTTGATGTGGATTTACCTACGGATATCAATGTGACATTACCTGCGGAAATACATTTGAATTAAATTTGCAGAAATAGTATTGCAGATTTGTTCCGCGTGAAAATGCGTAAGAAAATGCCTTAAGTTTGTTAAATGTTAGTTGCGGATTTTATTTATTTTTCCTGCAGATTAATCCGCAGGTACTGTACCTGCGGCTTTAGAAATTCTCCGGAAACAATTATCCACGAAGGTTTTATAGGGGAAATACTACCGCCGGTAAATCCGCAGGTAATGGTGTTTCCTGCGAATTTTGAGCTTATATCCGCAGACAAATCCGTAGGTAAAACATTAATTTCTAGTAGTGTATGATGCTAGAGTGATGCTAATGCTTTTTTGTGTTTTATTTTGTGATATGCAATGAATTAGTAAACGAAACAAATAATGTAAATTTTGTTATTTGCTGACAAATGTTCATCCAGAGAGAATTTGTCTTATTCTACTTCTTGATAGATTGTGTTAACCTAACCTTCAAGTGTTTGTCCTGAAGGATTTTTTTCATGGCAGATGGCTATTCAAAAAACGAATTTTGTTCCAATCTTGATTTGTGAGCTCAACAATCGAAAATATGGTGACTTACGAGGATTTAGGCTCATGGTCTGATTTGACATTATTTGAACTTATCCATCATCAAATGTTTGCTTGCAAAGATTGTTTCATATAAAAGGTATCATTAATGCAATGCTTGTTCACGTAATAAAAGTAGTGGAGGATGATAGTATTTGAACATGATTTTATTTTAAAATATGGTTTAGTAGGATTTTGGAGTCAATTTATTATATCCCAAAATTTACCCTGGTATGCCTCAAATAAACATTGCATCAATTAGAACTTTAAAGGGTTGTAGCGTGGCTAGGTGCATAGGCTTTCAAATAAAAGAATTATAAGGCTAAAAATTCATTTGTAACCCCTTCTTTATTTTATTTTATTTCATTCCTATTTTTTAACAAATTTTCATATGCATTCAATTGTCAAGAGGATTTAAAAGGTTCTAATGAGGTCAAGGGTGGATGACGTGGCTTGTGAAGGAAATGATATGATAGCTTAAAAAAGGATATCAAACAATAATGAGAATTATTCATTGATTATTTGTGGTGTTCTTTTTAAACTAGTGATCCCCAATTTTCAATTTTTAACTTTTTTTTAAGAGTATGAGAGTACTTTTTTGTTTTTCAGCTTTCTTTTTCACATCATTCCTTTTATATAGATCACTCTTCTACTTTGAAAAATCTTGCGAGAAAATATTTTTTAGTTCGCTTTGCTTTGGTGACTTTGTGATATTCTTCAGTAAAAAACTACCACTTTTATGTATTGAATTCTCATTATTTCTCGTGTGATACATTATACGTATGAGAAAGGGAAGAGAAAGAATAAGAAGAAAGAGAAAATAAAATGGAATATGGATCAACCGGCTAGTCAAAGGATGCAAAATATTTGGATTAATAAATGGAAACTATCCTCTTTAAAGATTGAATGCTAAGGAAAATTCATTGAAACACTTGAAGGTGATGGAAAACACAAGAAAAAAGGGGAGGGGGGGG
>JBBPBO010000004.1:43828877-43908688 GCA_037974295.1 Cicer cuneatum
GGGGGGGGGGTTAAATTGTCTTTTTCTTTTTGAAAGATACTTTGATTTCCTTACATAATCTTGTTCTTTATCAAAACATTCAACTTACTTACTGAAAACAAGTTTAGATAGAATAAGATTGAATCATAAAGAACTAAGATAAGGGGAATAGGTAGAGATAAAGAAAACACAAATAAACTTATACTTGTTCACAACAGAATGTTGCTACATCTAGTCCTCCCCTTATAGAGAAATTTTGTCTCAGTATAGTCGATGACTTAATCCACTATTTCAATTAATAGCATACAAGTATTCTTTACTCTACCTGTTCAGGTTTTGAGTATTTTTCTCTAGCATCTCCAATATGTCATTGTTAGATCCTTCTCCAACTTTATGGCAACCTGATGTGAGGTTCATGAGTGTTGTTGTACCTTTTCAGACACCTCTTAGGGTGAGAGAGTTGTTGCCACTATCGGGTTGTTTTACATCAGTTCTAGTTTGTATCTGAATTAACACAAAGTTTGTTTCTAGGATTCTAACTCTCATTGGAAGGATGTTACATATCAATTCCTATATCAGTAGAAGTGTGTGAAACCACTTTGACTTATTTACATCAATTCTCATAACTCTATTGAGATAATTTTTCATTCATACTTTTCTTTTGATGTGTTCTTGGCTTTTTTTCAAAAGTTCTTCTTAATACATTGCATTTTTCATTCTCTCTCACAGACACAATTTAGACTAAGCGAGTTATTCTTAAATAGAAAGAAGAAGTGTTCGTTGAGAATATTACAATTGGAGATCTTCAATCACTATTTAAGGCATATTGATCTTTAATGTATCCATATATATCTTCATGAATGATTCTGCGTATATTGGTATGAATACAGGGAAATGGAGGATACAGAGATAAGAGCATGACTTAAAGACTTTCAGACAAGAAGCAGACTCAAGATGTTCATCAGAGGATGTGTTAATGCTTTGTCTTCTTCGGAGCGTTAATTTTCATCAGAGCGTTGATGTGATTATTAGAGGCAGACAATCAATTGCTTGTTAGGCTTATTAGAGGCATAAATAGAGCATAGATACATTCAGTAGTAGAAGCAACTGAAACATAACATATCATGTATTTCCAGAGTTAGATGATTAGATACATGATGTGATGATGTGATTATCAGAGGCAGACAATCAATTGCTTGTCAAGCTTATTAGAGGCATAAATAGAGCATAGCTACATTAAGTAGTAGAAGCAACTGAAACATAACATATCATGTATTTCCAGAGTTGCCAGAAGCAGAGTGTTGCTTGCATTGTCGTCAATAGAGCATTACTTGCATCACTAGAGGCGCGTTTTAGAGCACTTTAACCAAAATCATACACATCTTTAATATCTTTATAGTCACTGATGACTTTGTTTAGTAGATTCTCTTTTCCTTGTTCATTAGAGGATCTAGCTTATATCAGAAAACATACTTGTAACGCTTTTACTTGAATTACATAATGCAATGCTTCTTATTGCTATATTATGTTTTGCTCTGTTAGTAGACATAGTTACTTGTTTATTATGTGATAATATTCTATGTTTAGAAACACTTATATTATTATTTCTAATTTACTTGTAATTTATGCTACCTTAAAATAGATAGTCATTAATATAGATCTTTGTCTTCTAATTTAATCTACACACTTAGCCAATATAGTTAGGGGATAATTGTTCTTTATTTGTTTGCTTTTATTATCATCAGAACATCAACCAGAGGATTGGAGCTAATACCACTTTTGCACTAACAACACTACCCTGACCCAAGTTAATATTAAGAGGTTTATATAGAATGAAATACACATCCTAGTTTCAATGGGGGTAAGTAAGGATAAAACTCCTTAACTCCTTAGTGTTTGGAAAAACAAAGAATGCCTTGTATCATTAGGCAAGCTTATTGAAGAGCATATTCTGGAGACATTTGAGTCTTTCACTTATATCATCCTCCATTTAATCTTTTCTAAACCAAATATTTGATTAAAAAAGAAGAGGTGTAGAGAATTGGAAGTTTTTTTGGATAGGGAAGAAAAGAAGAGAAAAAGCATATGATGATACTAAAAAAGGAACCAATAAAAAAGATCACATCATCATTTCATTAAAATTATCATTTAAAATGACAACAATTCAAAAGCAAACAAGTACTAAACAAACAAAGAAAACCAAGCAAAATGCCAAAATTGTAGGTTTGTTCATCATAGTCAAGATCAATGATTCATATTTTCTTCTCATTCTTTGACTCTATTCACCCATTTATGGAGTTACTCATGCACATGGATTTGTTTCCTTTGAGGCTTCAATGATTTTATCATCAAGTAACTTCCACACAATTTCTCTAAATCCATAGCAATCCTCTATAGAATAACTGATTGGATTTGAAAGGTATTCACATGCGGAGCTTAGGTTATACCATTTGGGACATGGAGGTAACATTAGTCTAGAATTACAAGCAGTGGCTAAGTTTTTCTCATGTAACTTCTTGAGTAATTCATAATTATTCATGTCAACATTTTCTGGTTTGAGGTGAATGGATCTCACAACACTTGCGGAGTGAAGGTCGAAGGGTTAATTGGTTTATAGCTAGATGAAAATGTAAGGAGAACTTGTGGCCTAAATAGTATCTAGCTCACATTATTCACATGGTAAGGGTGAGATGGATGTGAAAAGACATGGTGATATGATGGATATTGGCAGGTGATTTTTGGATGTCGGGTCAAACGAGCAACAACTCCATATGAATAATACAAAAATTGGGGTGGACAGATTTGTCCAAATAGAAGCGGAGTTTCTTGCCCAATTGAGATTGAACTCACAATAACAGGATCATCTTCTTTTTCATCTTCCATATTGCACATCGGGTTTTTAGCATTGATTGATCCAGTTGAATTATTTATTATCTTTCCATTTCTCACCCCCATTTCAACTCTATCTCCAACAATGAGCAAATTAGAGAAATTCAAAAGATGTAGTTCCAATCATCCTTTTATAGAATGGTGATTTGAGTGTATCCATAAAATAACAACCATTTCTTTTTCAAAAAGTAGGGGTTCGACTTGAGAAGCGATTTCTCTCTAAAGTTGAGCATATTATTTAAGGGTCTCATCACTCCTTTTTGTCATACTTTGCAGCTGCATTCAATCTGGAGCCACATATTGTTTCAGGAAAGCATCAAATATGTCCTTCCAATAATGGACCCACATTTGTTCAAGATTGATATAGCAATTTAGAGCTGCCCCAATTAGACTCTCTTAAAAAAAAGAATTAGAAGCTTGTCATCATGAACACAAGAATCCATTTTTCTATAATACATGATCAGATGACTCTTTGGACAAATGATGCCCATTTTTCTACCATTCCTTTTTAGTGCCTTCAATTGTTCTTCAAAGATATGGAATTTTTCTCCTAACTGATGTCTTGGAGATTGGTGATTGACGGTTGTGTGAAGTTTGTCAGGTACATGGATAGTGGCGCCATTTGAGAATATTGTAAAGGAAAACCTTCAACGTTAACACTACAAGAAAATAGTTGTATACCTACGAAAATTTACCCACAGATCTTAGTTTGTGGATAAATTATTAATTACCCCAAAAACACCGTGAGTACATTTGTTAATGAATAAATTTATTTTTTTAGAAGATTCCACAGTTAGTCCGTAGGTAACGTTAAAAATAATCTGTGGATAACGTTAAAAAAATGCAACTCAACTTAAGTTTTCAAAATATCTTCGTAATTTATTTTTCCACGGATTATTCGTGGGTAATGTCCGTGGGTAAAGTTAAAGTAAATTTTTGTTTATTATTTTATTTTATTTTCAAAAAAAAAAAAACTATTATATGAAATTATTTGATCCTAACTTTAGCCTCAGAAACGCAAGCTTTGAAACAAATTGTCCATTCCTAACCTTAGCCTTAGAAACGCGAGAAGCAAAGATTATCGCCGCCGGTCAAGCTGTGACCACGGTGCCATCTTCTACTCTTCTATCTCGCAGTCTCGCCTCCCTCGACCCTTTTCTTTCTTCTTCTCCTCTATTGGTCGTCCTTTCGTTTTTCTCTTCTTCTTCTCTCTCTCGCGCGCCTGCTGCACGTTAAGCTTTGCCTCTAAGACCTTTGAGATCGGCCTCCACAGTGCTCAAGCAATGAGAAATCATTGACACACCAAGGTATTTTTCTCATATTTAGAGTTTTATAATTTTAGGGTTTTATGAATTTTGGATTTTTTATATGACTATATTTATATTAAATTGGTTGATGGATGTTCCGCAAAAATGTCTTGATTTCTTTGCAAGCATGCTTGTAGATGTGTGTCCTTTTAAGGATCCATCTTATGTGAATGATTATTATATGAATGTGAATCTCAACCCAAGGTTGCCTCGCCCTTTGGTTTCGAAGGAGGATTGGCGTTATTCGCAGCGCGTTTCGAAGGTTGGTGGGATTGGGGATCAGAGGAGGGTGAATGGTAAAGGTGGTGATGGTGGTGGAAATGGAGAAAGGTCTATCGGTTCTGAATGGGGTGGCGAAGATGGGTTGATTGACTTGCCGCCGACATTGGGTATTGCGAGTAGGCAAATGAGCATTGCTAAAATGTTTCAGGTGAGGGTTAAAAAAATTAGGTTTTTTTTATTTGTTGGTTTGAGATTGAGACTTTCTTAGCTAAATGTGTAATTGTTAGATTTACCTTGCTTACATGTATATTTTATCTTTGAATTTGTCAGCTGGTTAGGTCCCTATGCAAACATTTGTTTTTTCCTTTCTGTTTCGCTTCATCAACTCGTACTTATTTTGAGCAATTGTTATTGGTGCTAATGCAGCGATTCTAAAAGAAAGTTTGTCTAACATCTATTGTTTGAGTATTTTCAATGCCAATAAGTACTGGGTTGAAGCTTTTTTAACCATATGATTGTAACACTTTATTTGTTGGTGGCAATACTCTTGTTATGGTCTGCGATTTCGTTAATGCATACCCTGGTTTGGGGCTGAAATAGCTGGTCTTCTTCAAAACTTTCTTTTTGAGAAGCTTTTGTTTCTACCGACCTCGGGTTGTATCGAATACATTCACGTCCTGCTCCATGTGTGTATTTAGCTATCAATGCAATCTATTTAGCAGCTTCCAGGATATCAGGAAATCATCTTTTTCAAAAGGAAAATGGTAGGGAAAATAAGCAGAGATTGTAATATTGCAAAGCATCTAAAATTTGCAGCAGTAATTTTTGTCATGGCCCTGGTTATAGGGGTTTGTATTAGCTTATATAGGCTCATGTCATAAGTGGAGGATAACATAACCTATAAACAGGGCATGTTGGTCTGTAACCTTTTAGGTCAAGCCTAATAAGTTTAAATTTTTTAGGCTGTGGGTTGAGCCATGACCTTGTTCTATTAATGAATAAATACTTACTGGTGTGATTTAATTGTAGTTATTAGTATTATAAACTACTTAACATGGATAGTAAGTAATCTTTTTTGACTTGTACTTTCTGCTCTTGGTGACTTTGCTAAAATGCAAATTTATGCACCTCTTTTTTCTATTAATTTCTTCCTTTGCCCCTCTTTTTTCTATTAATTGTTTCCTTACTATGACTTGTTAGAGATGCCATCTAGCTTTTATTTATTTTGTTATCATCAATGTCCTTTGTATGCATGTGACTTCTCTGACATGTGTCGATGATTTTTATTTTCAAATCAATTTGTTACTCTTTCATGTTTGATGTTTTAGAGATATTTTTAAGTTAATCATCTTTTTATTTTTTTTCTTATTTGTTCTAAAATTTAGGTTGATCTTCTTGACCCAGTATCACACTTCTTAGAGGCTGCACGTGAAGCGTTGACCTCTGAAGGTTATACAAGTTCAGATATGCACAAAGCAGTTAATTTTTACTTTGTGCCTCTTCAGGTGTGTGTACTTGATCTTCACATAAATGGAAGCATTGCATTTTTATTAAGTTAGATGAATAAGAACTTGAGATAATATTGAATGTAAATAGATTGTGGAATTCACATTCAAACATGTTATCTCCCTGCCTTATATTACCCACAGAGTAGGAGTAAGTATGATAAAAATTGGTTATAGTGAATGCTATATAAACAAAAAAAATAACATGACATTTTGGATGCTGAGATTACCATTTTCTGATCGAACGTGCAGAGCAACCCTTTACATGTGTCTTACTCACACATTGAATTTCATGAAAACAACCTATAGAGTTAGAGTACTTCCAAACAATATGCTGATATTACTTGTCTGGGCTTTAATAACTTTAGTTTTTCTTTTGACATTTTCTTAAGTTAAGTTATTGAGTACCTTTTGATTTTCTTAATTTAGGATTTTACACCAGATGCTGGAAGATATGATGTAATATGGATTCAATGGTGTATTGGTCATCTCACGGATGATGATTTTATTACATTTTTCAAGAGGGCAAAGGTAAGCCCTTATTTATTTGATTAATTTTTATATTTATGACTACACATATCGGAATATTTATTAATTGGGAGTCAGGAAATATACACTTAAAACCATCAATTTTGGATAAAATAACATTCTGTAGAATTAAGGATTTACTTAAGTCTCCAGCTGCTCAGCAACCTCAGCTTCATCTAGAATTAAAAAAATGACGTGTAATTGCATCTTGATGATGTTATCCATTTTATTGATTATCTAGGGTTGTCTATGATTTAATTGTTTTGGCTCACATTTACAAAACATGTGATTTTGGTTGGTGCTAACTAACTTGCAAGTCTTGCACTATTCACTTGCAATTTCATGATAAGAATTCAACAACCATTTCTAAAATTATGTATAATATATACAACTTTTCATTATGTAGGATTCTTTTGGTTTCTACACAATAAAAAAGTTGTCACTTTACTCTAAATTTTCAAAATCAAAATGGATTAGGTCATAGGAGAAACTGTACCTCTAACTATTTGGGTATGTAGAAATATTTGATATTCTTGAAGTTTGTGTGTAATTAAGCTTAGCACTTCTAAGGATTGATAATTTTTAGTATTCATCAGTCATTCTTAACCATATACATTGGTTAATTTAATTTGTAACCATGTGGTGGTCTTTGTTCAATTCAAACTATCTCAATTGATTGGTGGAGTCAATTATTTTCTTTGCTTCTTTTCTGGTAATTTGCAAAAATATGCAAGATATTCCTATCGTTATTGTTATCTAACTTGGATTTAAGTTACAAAAAATCTCACTTTCGTCCTTTGTTTTTACTCTGATGGCATTAACATAGGTTGGCCTCAAACCAGGTGGATTATTTGTCCTGAAGGAGAATATTGCCAGATCTGGTACATTGCTCTTTATTGCATTTCTGTCTTTCCAATCATGTTGAATGATTTACTACCTATATTTCATTTAAGTCGCATTTAGTCTTAAACTGTATATTCACCTGCTCCTATTGTTCCTCAGACATCTAGAGTTCTAAGCATAGTAGATGAAGAATTAGTTTTAATATATGGAATTGAGCAACAGTTTCATGTTTAGAAATGAATGTTAAGATTTTAGAACAATACCACAAGATAATCTTCATTGAGATAAGATCAGTTAAAGAGAAACCACACCTTGAAAACTAGTTATATTAGTTTTTCTGGTTTTAATTAAACCGTGAGGGAAAATCATGCTAGATTATTTATCAAGCATTTGATCATAACTTTTTTTTTAACACAATATATTAAAACTGTTTTGTACCGGTATCAAGCACAGTAGTAGAGCTCTGGATCTTAGGAAACTCAACAGTGGAATGATTTTGCAGAGCCATGAGTTTCCACAATCATGTTTTGTGGAGAATTGTGTGCTTACTTTTCCTTTTTAATTATTCATTTCTAATAAGTTTAATGCTTAGTAAGCTTGAGCTTGTAGGTAGGTGTTGTAACATCTAGAGGATATCTCAAAATATCATGATTATATCTTCAATAGTTTAGACTTTACATTATCTAAGATGATATCTTAAGAATAGCTTATGTATTTCTTTATATGTCATTACTTCCAGTTTGTTGAACTTTACTTTATACTGTAATTTTTAAAATCAATGCTTTGTTCATTGAAGGATTTGTGCTTGATAATGAAGACCGAAGCGTTACAAGATCTGATTCATACTTCAGAGAACTCTTTTCAAGGTAATTTACTGTCTTTTTATTGCTGGACAAGGTTCAACCTGCCACAATGGGTAGGGTAAAAAATAAAATGAAAATCATATTTTCATTACCCACGAACATTTCATGAGTAAATGATAATTTACCCACAGACATGTCATGGATAAAATTTTAAATATCAATTATAAATCAGTATAATAGTTTACTGTCTGTGGGTAATGTTACTTGTGACTTTTCCGTAGGTAAGTATCTGCATTTTTTCCGACGGAAAATCTATGGGTAACTTTACCCACGGAAAATTGGTGAGTCACACTACCCACGGACATTCCTTAAGTAACTGTATTCTACTGATTGTCTGTGGGTAAATATTTACCTACGAGTGAAATAGCTACGGACCCATGTCCGTGGGTAATTTTACGTTACCTACGATCTTTCCGTGAGTAAAGATACAATCTACCGTAAGTAACAACAGTTTTTCTTGTAGTGTAATCGATTGAGAAATGGTAGTTTGGTGTTTTACATTTGCAAGTCAGGGTTCTGCATCTCTTCTTTCTTCTCTTAAAGACTGTAGAGCCTTTAAAACCCCATCCATTTGGTGTTTCAATTTGTTGACACCATCTTTCATATTTTTTTGTCCATGTTCAAACTCGTCCATGATTTTGGCTTAAAGGTGAGTTCAACACAGGTAATGAGAAAACCTTTAACTTAAATTTCTCTCTGGACGATAAATGAGTTTGCATTTATTAGGGATGCTATGTAATTTATGACCATGAAAAAGATTTCTTGTTTTTTTGAAAGAAAAAAAATGACTTGCTATGGTGGAAAATGAAAAGAAATATTTTTATATTTATAAAAGAATGTTATGTTAATGTGAATGAAATGGTGCCACAAATATGCAATAAAGTGTGATATAAAATAAAATTTATTGTATGCAAGAATCATGAGAAAACCTTTAACTTAAATTTCTTTCTGGACGATAAATGAGTTTGCATTTATTAGGGATGCTATGTAATTTATGACCATGAAAAAGATTTCTTATTGTTTTTTTGAAAGAAAAAAAATGAATTACTATGGTGAAAAATGAAAAGAAATATTTTTATATGCATAAAAGAATGTTATGTTAATGTGAATGAAATGGTGCCAAAAAATGCAATAAAGTATGCTGTAAAATAAAATTTATTGTATGCAAGAATCATGAGAGTGCAATATGATAATAAGATATAAAAATTTGTTACACAGCATGTAGGATGATTGCAATATAACAATAGTAAGAAATTATATTTTCCGCTTTGATTCTTCTTTGTGAAGGATGAATGATGTTATTTGAGTGCAAGAGCTAAGATGTACTTCCTTCGTGTCCTATACAAGCTTTCTTCTTAATTAAAACACTAATCATATTTTTTATAGTGTGATCTTTTCCAAGGGTAGTTCTATGTTTCTAAAGGTTCCTAGAGCTTAAAGATGCTCTTTTGAAATATTTGCAACCTAAATAGTTAAATTATTTGAAGTGACAACATCATCAAAAAGTACAAAACTCTTGGTGAGATCTTCATGATAGCAAAAAATGATGTACATCCAAAAAATTATCACTACGCAATCTCTGACTAATCTAAATATTTTTAACCATAGAAGTGTAGTGTGTAAAAGTAGACATAATCTAATAAATATATGCTACAAAACAATAAACACATAAACCATAAACACATATATGCAAAATAAAATAATAAATGATTTGCTATCATAAAGCATAATATATACAAGTTTAGTAAAGCATAATGTATGCAACAAGAATATAACTATTTACACTAAATACATAAAATTAAAGAAATTGTTGGAAAAATAAATATAGACGAAGTTAACCATTCTGCACAATTAACTATGTCATGTTTGATTCTCTAAAGGTTTTTCAGTGGAGTCACCAATTGTCGTAGTTTAAAATTTTGAGGTTTAACTCAAATTCAATGGAGTCGCACCAAATTTTATTTTAATAGAGAAAACATTGAGAATCCCTTAAAAATAGAAAAATAGTCTTTGACACCAGATTTAAGATTCGAGAGTCGGTTATGCGTAGGAAAAATATTAGCACCCTATGACATCCGTTAACAAACGGTTACCTATAATTACTTGTACAAAAATTTATGTTAACTTTAGAATATTTATTTCTCCGTAATAGTTAAATGTGAATATATTATTTTATAAATGTGATTATAGGTACTCAAAATAGAGTGAGAAAAAAAGTTATCTTTTTATTATTGTGTTTCACAAGAGTGCGATCTTACTCTTACGTATCTTCATGTGCGATGGAGAAATCAAAGCTACGTAATTTTTGGGTATAACTTGCGTATGTGTTGATTGATTTTAAAGAAAATGTGTTTTGTTGTTGATAAAATAGTTAAGTAAAAAAAATTGTTTTGACGAAAGAAAATGAGTTTGTTTGATTTAAATAATTGTTTTAAAAAGTGAGTTTTAAGACTATCAAATTGTACAACTTGTGTCTCAAAAACTCAAGGATTAAAAATGTCACAACTAGTTAATCAATTTTATAATATTTTTATTATTTTGGTTATAGAACTCAACTTCAAAACCACCAAATTCTAAAATTTGTGTCTTAACAACTTAAAAATTAAAAAATATCACATCTAATTAATTAAATTTAAAATTCAATTTTAAATTAACTTATTTATATAAATAAGTTTTAGAATTATCAAGTTATACAACTTGTACACTAAAAATTAAAAAACTAAAAAAATTTCCTATACAAGAATATAGTAAATAAGAGACTGATTGTAATTAAGCGTAGACTCAATTAAGTAGTTATATGACAGCTGTCCTAGTGAGGGACAATTGTTCACCTAACCTCTTGTAAACCTGCTATAGCAGGTGAACCTCAGCTAGTACATAAGCTGAGATGACCAGAATTGTGCCAAGATTATTCAATAATGAAAAACAGTTATCATTGATATTCAATATTGTATCACTGAGGGTGAGGTCGCGTCATGTGCGGCCACTAGCTCGGCGACAGTGTGCGTTGGAATTGCTCGTATAGAGTGACGTCGCAGTGGTTGACTTGAAGTTTTATGGCAGTGTTGTCTCTGACGGAGGTTTTGGGATGATTTCATAGAGGGTTTGCAAAGGATGATGGAGATGGCGATGTGTGGCTCAAGCTCTTTCTAGCTCTACATTTTTTCTTCTATATTCTACTTCTTTATTTTCTTTCATAATCTCTTCCTTCTACTCTTTTATTTTTCTCTTCTTTGTTTAGGTTCCTTTTTTTTTTTAATCCAGAAAAATCCTCCCTTTTGTTTTGATTTTGGGTCCTATCTATTTATACTCAAAAGTTAGGTTAAGTCTATTCTTAGATGAAGAAGATGCCAAATTGCAAAGCTTGACATGGCAGCAAAGCAGTCTGCAAAGTGATGCATCTGTTGTTAACATTGACATGGTAAAAGCAAAATGTACGAAGAAGTTTGTTATGATGCATGCTCCTTAAAGAATTGTTGTCCATTTTTTTGTCCTTTTCATTTGTTCTTGTGCATATTTTTTTAAGTTTAAAGGATATTGGTGGTTTAAGTTTAAAGCTTTAAACTTGTAGTATGCTAATTTTCCTAAAACATGATAAAAACACTATTTTTTATTTATGAACCCAAATATATAGCTGCTAATGATGGGTTAAAATTAATGGATTAAATGGATGGACCTCTTTTTTTTTTTTTACATTTTTAGATATTTTTTTTAAGAAAAGTCAAACGATTATAACTCTTGTAAAATCATATCTATTAGGATTCTTTTTTATGAATTTTTTATTGACTGGACAAAATTGGAGTATGACAAGGGGATAGTGAAAATATCTTGATATTTTCTTACTATGCAGTAAAATTTTTAAGAATTATAATGAGCGACCTCACTATCCCTTTTTGTATGTAGACAAGAATGACTTGAGTAAGAAGGATTAAATGGGAAGTGATGATGTTTAGAAAATATTTTTGGAGACCTGGTTAAAATTATTCGTCGAGGAGTAATTTAATCGAATTACAGAGGATTATTATGGACAAATATTTTACAACGTCACACATTATTGTTAAATTCATCTGTAAATGGAGTTGCGACGAAGATAGATATTTTTACTAAAGTAGATCTAGAAGTGAGTGATGTGATGTGATTATGACTTAGTGTCATAAAGATAATTGTGAGATTTTAAGATTAAATTTATGTGATTAATTTTTGTAGTTAGAAATTTTTGGAAAATAATTTAGAATTGAGATAGTAGATTAATTAAGGGAAGATTGAAAAAAAAAACATTTCCACCTCCTTATAATAGCAATTCATGGCCACCATCATCATCATCGTCTTACTACCACTTTCTTTTATTTTTCAGACACATCTTCTCTCATTCTTTCAAACTCAAATCTTCTTCTTCATTTTTGAGCAACTTAGAACCCTCCAATCACGAAACCTCTAACTACAAAGTTATTTCACTACTTGAGAAAATTGTAAAGAGCTAAGGATCCCTAGTTGAAGTAGTCATTACTGTTTTCTGTCAAACCCGTAAGCATGCATATATAGAGGAAAAAAGTGTTTTTTTTAATGTTATGAGCTTTATTCTTACTTGTTTATACCTACTATGGTTGTTATTAGTGTTTAGGAAGTTAAAGGAAACATTTTCAATTCTTTTTCTTTCAAAAAATAAAAAACTCTAAGTAAGAGAGTAAAAAAAACCCAAACTTTTACTACGACCAAATGTGATGTGTCATAATATGAAAAATTGATGTTTGTACGTGTTTGAGTGACGTAACGAGTTGTTTTCAAATAAATGAGCTTCAACTGACAATTGAAATTTTATTAAAGTGGATTGAGTTAGTAAAGTTAAGAAGACTTTTATAAGTGTGTTGGGTTATGTTTTTTTTTTATAATTAAAATGACAACTAAATGTTAATATGTTTGTGGATCAAAGTGATGTATTTTTAAAACAAATTCAAATTTGTGTAGTGAGGATTTTAAAGTAAGTAAATGATTTTAAAAAAAATTGATTAGTGTTCTTTAAATTGTGAATTGAAAATTTGACTTTTCTAGAGTAATATAACCTTTGAAGTAAATTGTATAATTTTCTATGTTTATGGAATTAGCTCATTGAGTCTCGAAAATGAATCGAGATTGTTGACACCAAGTTAGCGATGAGGAGAACTCTGAATATTTTATGTTTGTTGTGTTGAAATTTTTAAGGAAAAGAGACACAAACAAAAAGTTCATGGTAAAATTTTTAAAATAAATTTTGAAATAAAGTGGTAAATGAGTTGTTGTGGTTTCTTTTAATTCAAAAGTATTTGAGTGGTATAAATTTTATGAACTTTAAGGAAATTAGGAAAATGTCCTCTAGTGATATAAATTAAAATTTGGAGTTGTTTAAAATTTGAAACCATATGAGTTGTTGTCCTTGATTATATATGGTGTTTTAAACTAGATTTGGATTTGGAAATTATTTTGAAAGACTTTGATAAGTAAAATGGGTTTTAGCCGAGTTGTATATATATATAGAAGAGGTATCAAAATTTTATTTAAATGTTGGTTTTAAGTTGATTTTGTGATTAAGGTGTTAAAAGTTATATCTCTGTAGTGAAGACAATGTTTACATATTTATAGTTAGAACCAAAAAGTTTTAGTCTTTAATATTAAATTTCAATTTTTATGGCTTTGTGAATAGTGTTGGAACCAAGTTGGTTCTTCCAATTAAAATTTTGATGTTAACAAAGTATTTTATGAAAATAATATATTTGACTTCGAAGAAGACAACAAAAATCAGAAGATGACACCAGAAGTAGAAACCAGAAGATGACGTCACTAGAAGTAAAAACCAGAAGATGATGTCACCAGAAGCAGAAACCAGAAGATGATGTCACCAGAAGCAGAAACCAGAAGATGACGTCACTAGAAGCAGAAACTAGAAGATGACGTCACCAGAAGCAAAAACCAGAAGATGACGTCTCCAGAAGATACAGCCAGAAGATGTCACCAGAGGATATCACCAGAGGATACCTCCAGAGGATACCAGAAGATGTTACTAGAGGATACCAGAAGATGTTACCAGATGATACCTCCAGATGTTACCAGAGGATACCTCTAGAGGATCCCATCAGAAGCAAGAATCAGAGGATATCATCCAAGGTAAAAATCAGAGGATGTCATCAAAGGCAAAAATCAGAGGATATCATCAGAGGCAAGAATCAATGACATTATCAGAGGATATCATACTTGGTCCAGATTAGAAGGAGACATGGTTTAGATCAGAAGGAAACGTGGTCCAGAAGTTAACTTGGTCCAGATCAGAAGATAGCATGGTCCAGATCAGAAGACTTGGTCCAGAATTGATTTAGATCAGAAGATCACACGGTCCAAATTTAAAACGTGATTCAGATTCATAGAAGACTTGATTAAAATTCGAAAAAGACTTGATTGAATTTTGAAAGAGATCTGATCAAAGTATTAAGAAGATTTGATTCAAAAATCAAAGAAGACCTAATGGAAATTCGAAGGAGAATCTGAGCAAAGAAGATTTGTTTCAAAATTAAAAAGAAACAGAATCGGGACTGAAAAATTTTCAAAGGAAATTTGAGCAGACTCATCTCGAAAATAAGCTTGGACAAAGCCCATATTTCAGTTATAAAAGGAGGCTTCAGGCCACAACAGTAAGCATTGAAAAACACAAGAACTCAAGCTTCAAATCAAAGTCATTAGAGAGTTCAAAAAATAGAAACACTTGAGTGCGAAAGAAATATTCTCTAAGTGGTTTTTCGAGAGTGAGAAACAGTGCAACAATTAGCTTTTCAGAAGCAACATTGCAGAGTTCCAAACCCTTGTAATCTAACCCGATAGTGGTGTAGGTTCCTTCTTCAATTTAGGGTTGTCAGATTGGTAGGAGAAGACTTGACTTGTAAGGTCAAGGTGTTGTTATCGTTCCTCAAAAGTCTAGGGTTGTCAGACTGTTTGGGAAGACTGACTTGGACGGTCAGGTGTTGTAACTCAAAGTGTTTTGAATTAGTGGATTAAAGCCTTCAGAATGAAGGGACTGGATATAGCCAAGTTAATGGTGAACTAGGATAAATCGTTTAGTTCTTATGTTGTTATTATCTGCTGCTAAGTCTGATTATTTATTCATCAAGTAATTCACATCAACATTCGTCAAAACAACAAAAACAATTCAAGTTTGGCAAACACAATTCAACCCCCTTCTCGTGTTTTCACCTTCAATTGGCATCAGAGCTTGGTCTCAAGACTGAGCACTTTACAGTGTTTGAGAAAAGATCCAAGGGTTCAACATGTCTGGATTCAATGAAGTAGCTGCCGGAGGAAACATCAACATACCACCTCTGTTTGATGGGGAACAGTTCGAGTACTGGAAGGAAAGGATTAGAAGCTTCTTTATTTCACAAGATCCCGAATTTCGGGACTTGGTGGAAGATGGCTATATTGCTCCAGAGGATGCTGATGGTGTTAAAATTCCAAGAAAAGAGATGGATGCTGACTAGAAGAAGATGTACAAGATGCATCAAAAATCCAAAACGTTCATGATCAATGCAATCACATTCAAGGAATTCGACAAGTGCACCAACAAAGAGACGGAAAAGAGCATCTATGATAGTCTGACTCTGACTTACGAAGTCAGCAAGCAGGTTAAAGAAGCTAAGGCAAACATCCTAATCAAGAAGTACGAGCTGTTCAAGATGGAAGAAGATGAAGACATTGAAGCAATGTTTTCCAGATTCCAGACTCTGGTTTCAGGATTAAAGGTACTCAAGAAGAGCTACACTACTACTGGCCAAGTGAAGAAAATTCTTAGAAGCTTGCCAACCAAGTGGAGACCAAAGATCATTGCCATCCAGGAAGCAAAGGATTTGAACACTCTATTGTTAGAAGAATTAATCAGCTCCTTCAAATCACATGAAATTTAGCTTGAAGAAGATGAGCCCAAGAAGAAGAACAAGACCCTAGCCTTGAAATCCAAGTAGAAGAAAGTTCTAAAAGCAGAAACAGAATCAGAAGATAGTGATTCTGATGACCAGAATTAGAAACCATAAGAAGAAGAAATTGCCTTCATAACTAGAAAAGTCCTGAAGATGTGGCACAACAGAAAGAAGAAGTTTCCCCAAAGGTATTCCAAGCACTCCAACAGAGGAAAGGATTAACATGACAAGAAGAGTATCATCTGCTATGGATGCAATGAACCTGGGCACATCAAGTTAGAATGCACAAACCTGGAGAAAGGAAAACACCAGAAGAAAGACTCCAGACCCAAGAAGAAAAATTTGATGGCTACATGGGTTATTATCTGCTGCTAAGTCTGATCATTTACTCATCAAGTAATTCACATCAACATTCGTCAAAACATCAAAAAGAATTCAAGTTTGGCAAACACAATTTAACCCCCTTCTCGTGTTGGCACCTTCAAATAGTTCATATTTAAAAAAATAAGGGTTCAAGTTTTGTATATCAAAAAGGTGTGAAGGAGAACTATTGACTTTATGAACAAAGTTTTAATCTTAAGTTTTGAAGTTTAAAGTTATGATTTTTATAGTAAAGATGTCAAAATTATGCTAAAATTTGAGGTTGAAAAAATATTTAGGTGTTTTGAAAAACAATGACTGATTAAAATTTTGGGTTTCTATATGTGGTTTTATTAGGAATGAAATTTTTAGTTGGAGAGTTAAAAGAAAATTGTGAACTTGGGAAATATTTTGTGTTGACGAGGAGAGGTGGTTCTTGTGTGAAAGTTTATATATAAAGTATAGTTGATAAATATTGAAGTTTCAAAAATGTCAAATTCGAAGTTTCAAATAAACATGAAAAGAACTTTGGAAGAATCATAATTTTGAGTAGTTAGAATATTGGAACTCTTAGTATTTGAGTTTTTTGTTAAGATTTCTTGATACAAGCTTTCTACTAATTTTTCAAATATTAAAGTATTGAAATGGGTAAAGTTGATTGATGATCTAATCGAAATTTAAAACCATGTGAGTATGTTTGTCTTTGATTGATTTTGTTAAGAAAATATTTTATCTTAAGTTGTTAAAGACAAACAGTTGAGTTGAACTTCAATAAGTTTGAAAAATAATTTGGAGATTTTCAAAGTATGGCATAACTGTTTTGAAATTCTCTTTCACCGAAGTACCTAAACTAAAGTTTTTTTGAAGTTAGGGAACCTAATTAGGTAAGAAAATCTAAGAGATAGCCAAACCCTAATTGATTTGGTTAGTAGTCGAACCTAGGGTTCATTTGGGGGTTGCTTTAGAAACTTGTATTGATTAAGTCAACTATTTGGTTTAAGGTACAAGGAAATTGAGAGGCGTCGTTCGAATAGTTGGATAGGTTATGATGGCAGTGCATAAGTTCTTACTAATTAAACACCTACGAGGTAAAGACATTTTCTAACGATATTATATATGCTTGAATATATAGTTTATCTGTAAACATGTTTTCTATGCTAGAGATGAATAAATGGGGACACTATTGTCTATGTATTTGTAATTGATAACATGTGTTTACTTTGTACTATGAATCTTATTGATGATAAACTCTCATGAGTATGCTCTGTGGAAAAAGTGTAGAAATTATTAGTGTTTAATGAGTATTGAAAGTAAAGTCTTTTAATTACTATATTTACATAATAATTTTTTTGAAATAGTCAAAGTATACTCATGCATTTCATAGTTAGTGGTGACTGTGATGGGCCACGGGGTGGTATCACGTGATTGGATGGTTCACCTTATCTTTGCGAGGATTATTGAGTCGTGCTAGTCTATGAGAGACTACACCTTAGTAAATAGTACTAGTTTGTGAGAGGCTGTACATTTATGATTTACGCCCCTCGAGTACAGTTTTGAAATTCTAGAATCATGTGCACTAGCATATAATCATTGCATTAGGGTGCTTTGGCACACGAGTCATGTTTGTTATATGATGATATATATGCATGTTTGTTGATCACTTGATACCATGTAATGTTATGTTTTCATGCTTTGATTTTCGTATATAAATGTTGTCCTTACATTGTGACCCTCTACTATTATTGTGGATTAGGCTTATGCCCCAAATTCTTAGAATTTTGAGTTATGGGAGAATTGCAACGACGACATCGAAGATGTGACTGAGTGATTATTTGATTGGTGATCGGAAGTAGTGAGGCTTGATGCCACCTGTGGGTCCTCAGTACCTAATCATCCTCTGTTTAGAGATCAACTTATGATTTTATTGATTTTTCGTTCCTTCCTAGAATGTTGTTGTTGCAATGAGAATTCTTTATCGGAAACAGTTGTGACTATATTTTTTTCAATGTGAATTCCTTGGCTGTAAGTTAGTTCTTTTAAAATCGTTTTATATACTACACCAATGATTATAATCATTGTTTTGGAAAAGAATTTTCCAATTAAATATTTTACTCTAACTTTAAATTAAATGACAATTATGAATATTTTATGTAGAAGTGTTAGTTGTTTTAAAAAAAATAAAAATATTTACACACTCGCTGTTAAAAATTAGGGTGTGACATTCTCTCTCTATCGCTTTGCTCTCTCACTCTACAATCTTCATCCTCTTCCAATTTCATTTGATCATCGGTTATCTTTCAAACTTGATTTTACATAACAATTATTTGGTTCTAATGCATACAATACTACATAAACATGCTTTATAGTCTTTCAAGATAAGTGAAAGATAATATCATAATTTCACTGAAAAGTTTCACTATATATCATAGCTTCGCTAACAAGTTGCTAAATTTTTGCATGCTTATGGCGAAATTGATCCAACATTCTTTGACAGGTTTTTCAACGAACTAACTGCTTAGTGGAAAATGATCACCAATTCTAGAAATGAACATATGGTCACCTTCATCCAGTATCATAAACAACAATTGCTTATAACAGAGTCGATTGAATTGAGGGTGGAGCTGTAAAAAAAGTCCATAATCTCAAAGCTCCCTATAATAAACTTCTTATTAGGCCCCGAATTTTAAGCCCCTCTTAATAAATTTTTTTCTTTGGCCCTAGCCCCCTATTTTTTAATTTTTGTGGGCTTGGGCCGGACGGCTTAGGACCCATTTCATGTAAAAAATAGTTTAATAAAAAAAATTAATGACATAGTTTAATTTTATTTAGATTTTTTAATTATTAAAAAATTGAAAAATTCGTGAATTTGTTAATTTTATTCAGAATATAAAAAAAATCGACAATTTCTAAATCGAATAAAATTCGGAAAAAAAAATCAAAATAGAAAATTATTGAATTTGTTAATTTTATTCATAACATAAAAAAAATCGACAATTTCTAAATCAAATAAAATTTGGAAAAAAATTCGAAATTGAAAAATTATTGAATTTGTTAATTTTATTCAGAACATCAAAAAATAAATCGACAATTTCTAAATCGAACAAAATTCGGAAAAAAAATGGAAATTTAAAAATTATTGAATTTGTTAATTTTATTTAGAACATAAAAAAAATCGACAATTTCTAAGTCAAATAAAATTCGAAAAAAAAAATCGAAATTGAAAAATTATTGAATTTGTTAATTTTATTCAGAATATCAAAAAATAAATCGACAATTTCTAAATCGAACAAAATTTGCAAAAAAAATCGAAATTGAAAAATTATTGAATTTGTTAAATTTATTTTGAACATAAAAAAAAACGAAAAAATAATTGATTTTTTAATGGGCCCATAGGCCCTCTAAGCCCACATAATTTTGTTGGCTTTTTTACATTGGGGGTTTCTTTTAATGAGCCTTTATATTATAAGAATTTTTTGGCCCCCTCCAATATGTGGGCTGGGGCCAATATAGATGGGGCTTGACAAATTGACAGTTCTAATTGTGGGACATATACTCCCTCATAGAAGATCATTTAATATTTATCGGATATTTTGGTGGGAATCTCTTTAGCTTTGACATCAACTTTGAGGAAGCAACACCTATATGTTTCCCAACTTTTCATAGCTTAAGCACAAGGTCACGTTTGTTGCCATATATTCTACTATGTATCTCCTTCGTTGTTGAACTTGATGATGAATTTGCTGCTTCGTCACAATTGGTATGTCATATCTAAATTTAAGTCTCTTAAATTTTTTTGTTTTGTTTTGTTATGTCTTTTGAGTTTTGAATAATTTTATTTTGAAATTATAACTCTTGGTGATGATTTTGCATAGTTTGTGCATGAAAAATGACACAAAACGCTAGAGGTGAAAGCATCTTCAGGTGATTGGACAACATTCTTTGTTTTAATCTCAAATGGAAGTAACCAATACACAAAACTTGAATCGGTTGAAATTCACTTTGTGAGGACAATGGATTCAAAGGAGGAGACAAGCTGGAGTTTGACTTTGTCAATGTTGATGATAATATTGTTAATGTGTACAAGATGTGTGCTTGAGTTAGGAACAAATTTAATTTTTAATTAAATGCTGTTTTGAGTTAAGTATGAACACCTCTAGTCTAGAACTCCAGGATGTCTTAAGATCTTCAAACAAGTAGCAGATTCAGGATGTTCATCAAAGGATGCACAAATACTTTTTCTTCTTCGTTGTGTTGACTTTCATCAGAGAATACAAAATAAATCAGAGTCACACAATCAAATGCTTGAAGTGATGGTGTGATTATCAGAGACAGATGATCACTAGCTTGTTAAGCTTATCTAAGGCAAGCAAACACATTGCTTCTTCAATCTTATTAGAGGCAAATGATTAGAGTATAGCTATGTTCAGTAAAGGCAATTGAAATAGAACATATCATGTATTTCGAAAAATCACCAGAACCAGACCAACTACTTGCATTATCGGAGTCAACCAACACAGCGCATCGCTCGCATCACTGGAGGCGTGTGTTAGAGCGCTTGCATCAGACTTACAAAAACAAAGTGAAGCGAAGTCATGTTGTTTTTTTGTCTTCGTCCAATTATCAATGGATACGACATAAAAATCTATATGATTCACTTGATCTAAGACATGTACACTTAATCAAAATATTAGTTCATTAAATTGTTCCCACAAATTGATTTTGTTATCATCAAAATAAGTAACGGACATAGTTCTTCAAACCAACTTGGTTCTAACCCAACACACAAATGTTTCAATAAGTTGTGCAGTTTCCACTTGTGCTTTTTCTCTCCAATTTGTCTCCAACATTATCAGCATCACAATAGCCACTTAATTTGTACTTAATAGATTTCTTGTAGAATAAACTAAGGTTGGTAGTACCTTTCAAGTATCTAAGGATCCTCTTAACATCAGTTAAATGAGATTCCCTTGGATCAACCTGAAATCTTGCACACACAAACACACTAAATATAATATCAGGTCTGAAGACAGTAATGTAAAACAATGATCCAATCATTCTTCTATATGTTTTCTAGAAAACCTTATGGCCTAATTCATCCATTTTAAGTGAATAGATAGGGTGCATTGATGTAGCCATAGTTTCACAATCATTCATTTTAAACTTCTTGATAAACTCTTTTGTATATTTGGTTTGTTGAAAATATATGCCTTTTTGACTTTTCTGAATTTGTATCCCTAAGAAGAACTTAAGTTCTCCCATCATACTCATTTGAAATTCAAGTTACATCAACTTAGTAAATTTATGACAAAGGGTGCCATTAGTAGATCCAAAAGTAATGTCATCAAAATCAATTTAAATGATAAGAGTGTCATCTCCTATTGATTTTCTAAACAGGGTGTTGTCTACTTGTCCTCTTTCAAAATCCTTTTTAAGCAAGATGTTACTTAGTCTATCTTACCATGCCTAAGGTGCTTGTTTTAGACCATACAGTGATTTCCTAAGTTTAAATACATGGTCTGGAAATTCAAAACTTTCAAAACACGGGGGTTGCTTAACATAGACTTTTTCACTTATATACCCATTTAGAAATTCACTTTTAACATCCGTTTGAAATAATGTAATGTTATTATAAGCAACAAAAGAGAGTAGGATATGAGTAGTTTCTAACTTGCCCACTTCAACAAATGTCTCATTGTAATCAATGTCTTCTTGCAGACTATAGCCTTGTGCAACAAGTTTTTCTTTGTTTATGACCACTTCTCATTTTTCATTTAGCTTGTTTTTGAAAACCCACTTGGTTCCAAAAATGTTTTTCTTTGGTCTAGATACTAGATCCCAAACATCATTCCTTTTAAATTCATTTAAATCTTCTTGCATTGCAAGGATCCATCCATTGTCTACCAATGCTTCATCTATATATGTAGGTTCAATTGGTGATAGTAGACCAAACAAAGTTGTGTCTTTCAGTGATGATCTGGTCTTCAAATAATCATTTGCATTTCCAATTATTAGAGTTTAAGGATGTGATGACTTATACTTCAATCCAGATTTGCCTTTTGACTTATCTTTACTGCTTCTGACTTTGTCAGATTCATCCTCGGATGATTTTTCATCTCATTCTAATTTACTTGTATCCTCTAATTTTCCATGTTCTTCGGTTTGTCTGCATCTGTTTCTTCTGGTTCCAGTAAACCTGCATTATCATCAACTTGCTTTGACTTTTTAAGATCAAGTTGTTTGTCATCAAATTTAACATGTATTGACTCTTCCACAATCTGAGTTTCCCTATTAAACACTCTATAGGCTTTAGAAGTTCCAGAGTATCCAATGAAGGTGCACTTTTGTAATCTGGAATCAAACTTGCCAAGGATGTCTTTAGTGTTTAACATATAACAAGTACAACAAAATTGTTTAAAGTAGGAGATGTTTATTCAATATTGACCTAATTAAGATTCTATTTTGAATATAGCATACATTGTTAACTTCCTCTGTCCAAAAATATCCTCCAATACCCATCTCATTGAGCATGGTTCTGGCCGTTTCTTGAATGGATCAATTTTTTATTTCTACAACTCCATTTTTTTGTAGTGTTCTAGGAGAGCATAAATTGTGAGAGATTCCACTCTCATCACAAAAACTTTCAAAGAACTTGTTTTCAAATTCTCCACCATGATCACTTCTAATTTTTACAATCTTAAGATCCTTTTCATTCATTACTTGTTTTCAAAATGCAATAAACACTTTATGGCATTCATTTTTATTTCATAAGAATTTTACCCAAGTCCACTTAGTGTAATCATCTACTATCACAAAGCTATACTTCTTTCCATTTAGTGAGGCTATTTTCACTAGCCCATGTAAGAGCTCAAGGGGTTTTGAGGTAGAGACCAAGTTATTAAGGATAAATTAGTTCTTTGTTTGTTTTCCTTTTTTACAAGCTTCACACATAATTTCAGTTTTGTAGCTAAGCTTAGGTAGACTTTTAACTAGTTGAAGTTTATTCAATTTTGATATCAATCTATGGTTTGCATGACCAAAATTTTTGTGCCAAATTAATTTCTATTCATTTTCTAACATTAGACACTAAAAATCTTGTTTCTCTAGACTAAATCTATTTATCTTATATATATTATTTTGCCTCTGATCTGTAAAGAGTACACATTCATCCTTTTCACTAATTGCGTTGCATATTTTTTGATTAAATATAATATCATAATTATTATCACTTAACTGAATAACACTTAACAAATTATGTTTAAGATCTTTAACAAACAAAACATCTTTAATAGAAGGAGAAGTGCCATTACCAATTGTTCCTTGCCCTATGATTTGACCTTTCTGCTTTTCTCCAAAAGTTATTGTGCCTCATTTGATCAATGTTAGGTCTTGTAATATAGAATTTTCTCCCGTCATATGTTGCAAGCATTAACTGTCTAGATACCATGATTGGTGTTTTAACTAGTTGTTGAGGACATTTAAACATAGATAATTTTGTTCTTACGTAACCACATTTTGTTGGGTCCTGGTTTGTTAGTCTTGAAAATTTTCTGTCTTTTCTTGTATTTAACATGGGACAAGGTAATTTAGAGTGACCTTTCTTAGAGTAAAATAGTACACAAAATATCAAAGAGAAAAAGTTTATGTTCAATTACTGTTTCTTCAAATCCTGGACTTCTTTTACCATTTCTACTAACTCCATAGATCATACAAGCATACCTGCTTCTTTCCATACTGTTATCAAGAAAGTCTTGGAATGTTTCTTTATATTTATTAGAATTACATATGACAATTTCTAAAGGTTTTGAAACAAGAGTATCTTTCAAGCTTTTTTTTTCATATTTAACCTCAACACTTTCAATTTTTAAAGCATTGATTTCTTTAGTTAAGTTTGCATTTACTTTCGTAAGTGCTTTCAGTTTTAGACACAACTTGTGGTTTTTATTTAAGAAATCATTTATGACATTAATTAAATCAGATCGGGTTAAGTAAGAAAATACCTCAATTTCTTCATCAACTAATTCACTTGTAGAGTTAGAATTTATTCTGTGTTGGATCCAGAGGCATAATTAGTATGAGCCATCAAAACCAAATCTGCTTGCTCTTCATCATTAGAGGATTCATCAAAATCATCCCATGCAGCCATCAAAACCTTCTTCTTGGGTCTGGAATCTTTCCTCTGATGTTTCCCTCTTTTCCAAATTTGGACATTCATACTTGACATGTCCTAATTCATTGCATCCATAGCATATGATGCTTTTCCTATCAGATTTTTCATCCTCTGCTTGGAATATATTTGAGGATATTGCTTCTTCTGTTGTACGACATCTTCTGATTTTTTCATCTCTTCCTCTGCTAGACTGCCTAAAATGTTTGAGGAAATTGCTTCTTCTGTTGTACGACATCTTCTGAATTTTTCTAGATATGAAAGTCAGCTCCTTATCCTCTAGGTTCAGATTCTAATCATCTAAATAATTATCCTCTGATTCTGCTATTGCCTTAAGAACCTTATTCTACTTGGATTTCAATGCCAAAGTTGGTTACTTCTTCTTGGGCTCATCTTCTGCAAGCTTAATTTCATGTGATCTCAAGGAGCTAATTAATTCTTCCAATTTAATATTATTGAGATCGTTAGCTTCTTGAATAGTTGTAATCTTAGAGCTCCACTTTCTTGGATGACTCATAAGAATTTTCTTTACATGATCAGCAATAGTATAACTCTTCTCAAGTACATTTAATCCTAAGACCAAAGTATGGAATATGGAAAACATTATTTCAATGTCTTCATTTTCTTCCATCCTGAATAGCCCATACTTTCTGAATAGGAGGTTGGTTATTGTTTCTTGAACTTGCTTGCTTCCTTCATAAGTGAGAACCAAATTTTCGTAGATGCTTTTTGCAGTTTCTTTGTTAATGCATTTATTAATTCCTTGAAAGTTATTGCATTGATCATGAAGGTTCTGGACTTGTGATGCATCTTGTAATTTTCTTCTATTCAACATCCATATTTTTTTCATGAAATTTCAGTACCATCTGAATTTGTTGGAGTAGTGTAGCCATCTTCCACTAAGTCCCAAATTTCATAATCTTATGTTGAATCCATGGATCTTTGTTCAAACACTATAAAGTGCTAAATTTTGAAATTAGGCTCTTGATGCCAATTGATGGTGCAAACACGAGAAGGGGGTTGAATTGTGTTTGACTAAGTTGGATTCTTTTTGCTAATTTATTTAAAATTGCTTCAGGTTTGGTGACTTACTTAGAATAAAAATAGTAGCAATCGGGTTAAGTGATCAGAGGAAAAAGTAAAACAAGAATAGAAGAATTAAGGTGATACAAGAATTTATCTTGGTTCACCACCAACTTGGTAGCTATGTCCAGTCCTCTTACTCATAAGGATTTAATTCACTAATTCAAAACTTGAATTACACAACGCCTGACCCTACAAGCTAGTCTTCTCAAAACAACCAGAAAACCTCTAGATTGCTTAAGGAACACGAAAGCCGCTATCAGTTTGGGTTACAATAGTTTGGAACAAATTGGTTTGTTTCTAACAAGCTGATTGTAACAATGACTCCCACACCAAAAAAACACTTAGAAAATATTTATTTTTAGCAACTATTTCTATATACCTTAACCTTATGAACTCTAATTACTAAGTAAATTTTGTGCTTGTGAGTTCTGCCTTGAGTATCTGTTTATACAATAGATTAGGGTTTCTCCAATGCCTTTGAAAAATCTGAATCATATCTTTACAAATAATAAATGTATATTCTTGTGAGTGTTTCTTCTTATAAACAATTCTTGATCATATCTTCTTGTAAATAATTCATGTCTTCTTGTAGATTCTGATAGACTTTTCTTGAAAATAATTCATATCTTCTTGTGACAAATCTTGATCAAATTGTTTTGTAACTAATTCATATCTTCTTGTTGATAAGAGTTTGAACATATCTTTTCCCAAACAAATATTGACCATATCTTCTTTTCAACTTGGTCAAAGATTTTATTCAATTATAAATTTGAATCAAATCTTATTTTAGTCTGTCTTAAAAAAACAAAAATCTTCTTTCATACTCATCTGTTGTCGCTCATGGGTCAAAAACGAGTAATAAAAACGTAGCTTAGGGCAACAACTTGAGTCGTCTCGCATGGACTTCAACAATATTAACCCTATGTGAATTATGTTTCTTTGATTGGATTAAGCATCACAGTAATCGTATATTATAGTTAACGATCAAGCCTAGAACAACTACAATTTATTTAATTTAGAAATTGAATTATGTCAAACTAATTTTATCAATCCTATTGAGAATCGAATTAAGCAATCATATTAATAATATAATCGAATAAAAAGAAATAGAATTAATTTGAGAAATTGACATTATAAAATAAACCTCAAGGTTTTGATGAAATTCTGAAATAGTGGATTAATCTGAGAAATCAACCTTCCATCGAAAATGTTCTATTTATCTAAAAATAAGAAAACAAGAAAACTTTGAGTATCTGTATCTCTTTCTAAAAGAAAAACATGGCCCTTACTAAAAAAAAAAACAAAATATATAGTACTCAAATTTGGGCTCTAAAAACAATTGGGCCAATATTAAACTTGTTATAAAAAGCTCTGATCACATAATCTGCAATTTAGACCAAGTAAACTTCGAAGTTAGGCTTTTGTTCCAACATAAAAGTTGTAAATCTCATTTTTAGATTTCCTGCAAGTTATGGCCTACAGAGTGAGCAAGGATCAATATGAAAATAATAACATTAAAATTCAATTATGATCCAAAGTTTAGAAACATGCTAAAAAAACTAATATAGGCTATAAAGAGCTTTCAAAATGTCACAGTACAAAGCTAGTAACATGTGCCAAAACACATTGATCACATACTCTTGCTTGATTTGAGCTCGAATGGTTCGAGTTGTTCTTGGATCTTCATAACTTTTTGATTCGGCTTAGTCTTTTTTTCATACTTAATTCTTTCAATTTCAGTCGTTGACTTTCCATCAGAGGCATTGAATTTCTTGTTGGAGTGAGATGTTGTGTTTCTTGAATAATGATAGTTAGAGGCATAATTGCATAACTTAGAATTAGTGGCATTCGGCAAATCACCTTGTTGAAACCTTAGATTCAGTGCGACATTAGAAGTGGTATATCAGAGGCAACATTTGGGGTGTGTGGCACCATTTTGATCAACGGATTATGAGCTTTGAATTTATTATTTGAACAATCTCTTCATAGTTAACCATACCTTGATATGAACTCTTCAGAGGCATGTTGAGTTTGTGCACATCAGAGACATGCAAGGGCTTTACAGGCATGCTTCAAATTCAGTCTTCAGACTAAATTTTAGAGCAATTCTTTAAAGGCGGTCTTCAGACCCAAACATTAGACTCCGACTACAGACCCAAATGTCAGACCCAGACATCAAAATCAATCTTCGTAAACCTCATAGGCACGTTACTTTAAGAGGCATATGATCAAAGCCAAATGCATATACTTTGTGTTCCTCTAATCTCATCCTCTGGTCACTTCCTCTTGTGACTATCCTCTGGTCGCTTCCTCTAATTATCTTCCTCTGGTACCTTCCTCTGATTTTCTTCTTCCAATATTTGCATACTTAATGTAGGCACTAATCCAAATTTAATGTTCTAATAAAATACTTTTGTTAACATCAAACCTATAAGTAGAAAATCAACTTGGTTCAAACACAGACTGCCAAAAACCTGGAGGATATTAAGAATACCCTTAGTTTATTCTAGCTAGGCTCACAACTCCCAACCCTTAGTTGCGTATTTTTCTTTGTATATTTTGTTTTTTCTCTCTGTTTTTTATTTTCCTCTCTTTTTATTTGATGAGAAAAGTGGGAGAATATTTTGTATTTTTGAGAAATATTAAGGAATGAATTTGGCCTTATTATGAACTGCAATTACTAATGCACATTAAACTACTCTATTAGAATATCTTTCATCTTATGAATTAAACATGGATATTCTAAGGGGGAGCTTTGTTGGAACACTTTATAATATTATTTTATACATTATTTTAAAAAAATTGTTCACAAAAATGGATGTTTGTCATCATCAAAAAGGGGAAGATTGTTAGAACCAAGTTTGTTTGAAGAACTATGCCTCTTAGTTGTTTTGATGATAAAAAAATTAGTTTGTGGGAACAATTTAATGCACTAACATTTTGATTAAGTGTGCAGGTATTAGATCAAGTGAACTATATAGATTCTTATATCGTATCCTCTAATAATTGTGCAAAGACAAAAGAACAACAACACTTCGCTTCACTCTGTTTTTCTAAGTCTAATGTAAACGTTGTACACATGCGCCTCCAGTGAAGCAAGTGACACTCTGTGTTGGATGACTTCGATAATGCAAACAATGCTCTAGTTCTAGAGACTCTAGTAATACATGATATGTTCTATTTATGTTGCCTCTACTGAACATAGTTATACTATATTCGTCTGCCTCTAATAAGATTTATAAAGCAAGTGTTTGTCTGCCTTAGAGAAGATTAACAAAGCAAGTGTTTGTATGCCTCTGATAAGCTTAAGTAGCAAATGATCGTCTGCCTTTGATAATCACATCAAGCATTTGATCATCTGACTCTAATTTATGTTATACGCTCTGTTGAGAAAAAAATCTCTTTCAAATATTTTAATGACAACAAAATTATCTCAAAGATTATGATTATGTCTATAATCTAATCTGTGCATTTGAGTGTTTTTTAAAGTAGAAAACAAGTCCTTTCTCACAATGATCCAAAAAGGAAAAGAGCTAAGTCAAAGTGAACACATCCTCCAAGCTAGAGGATAAACCAATAGAGGTCAAAGTATTAAACCTCCGATCAAGAGGATGAACATATATTTTAGAAAGTATGACTCAAGGAAGATGATTCAGTGTCTAAAGACAACTAATAAAAAAAGCAAAGAATCAAAAGAAATCATAAGAAGAGGATCAACAAAAGAGGATAAACATAATAAACCTCTAAGTCCATTCATCCTCCTAGGAAGGAAATGGCCAAAAGTACCATATTAAGAAAAAGCACTGTCCTTTACACGAAAAGCAAGATTGTACTCTTCTTGGAAAAGAAAAAAGTTAAAAGTACAAGTCTTATCTCATTCGAAGAAAAGATCAACCTCCTATTCAAGGACAACCTTTGAAACTCATCCTCCTACGTGCAACCAGTACAAGGAAAAGTTGAATGGCATTTTTGTAATTAAAATTAAATATCATGGACGATCAAGCAAGTATCTAACGGTCACAAGGCACCTTTTCTTTTGAAAGAAGTCTCATCACCTCTATAAAAGAAAAAGAACTCTTCATCATTCCATATACATTCACTCACACAATAGAGAATATCAAATAGCTAAAAAGAGCAATCTCATCCTCTCTTAGAACTTTCTACTGTTTTCAACTATATCTTTGAGTCTATCCTCTTAGAAAATTCTATAATAGAGAAAATCATAATCTCATCTAAATCACTCATACTGTATATTCCAAGTTAGTGTTAACTTTGTAATAGTTGTAATTCAAGAGGATAAATTGTGCAAGCCTGGTGAGGCTAAAGAATATACACAAAGAAAAGGAATCCTAGAGGAGGACAAGGCATTTTTTAATATTAGTGAAACTCACAAGTTTGTGAAGAATTGGACGTAACTTATTTTGGGTGAATGTGGGTGTCTTGTTTCTACTTTACAAATTCTGTTTCTAAAATTATTGCTCATATACTTTGCTAATCATCCTCTCGTAGAGCATACATTTTAAAAATAGATTTCTTAGAAAAATTTAAAACACTCCTATCTCTATACAACCCCCCTTCTAGTGATATTTTAGTCACTTCAATTGACATCAAACAATGTTCTCTAGAAAAATACATTTAACCGTGTAAGAGAAATAGATCATAACACAAAAGAATGTCAAAAGCTAAGTATGAACCCGAAGGAGGATCAACTAGCAGACCTCCATACTTCGATGGCACAGACTACTATCATTGGAAAGGAAAAATGAGGCTGTTTCTCATGTCACAAGACAACAACATGTGGTTAGTAGTTGAAAATGGAAACTACGTCATTAAAACAAACAATGCCGATTCAAGCTTAGATGAAAAACCTCAAGCACAATGGACTGCTGAAGAAAATGCTAAGGTACTCCTAAATTCTAAAGCTTTGAGCAGGGAAGAATATGACAGAATTGAAGAATGCAAAAGCGCCAAGGAACTATGGGACACCTTGAGGATCCATCATGAAGGATCAAGTCACGTAAAAGAAGCAAGGATTGACATGGGAGTACGAGAATTTGATGAAATGTTCTCAAGGATTACCGTCATACTGAACAACTTACGATCTCTTGGGAAAAAATATTTTGTCCAAGAAAGGATAAGAAAAATACATAGGAGTTTACCAAAAGAATGGAGATCCATGGTGACTGCCATCATAGAAGCAAGGAACCTAGCTACCATGAAACTAGAAGATCTAGTTGGAACTATAAGGGCACATGAACCTTTGCTGCTTTCAGATAAGCCAAGTAAAAAGGGAAAAATGATAGCTCTCAAAACAAATCAAACAGAAAGTCCATCCTCTAAACGAACTGAAAAAGTCACAAAAGGAGAAAACTTTGAATATCCTCCATCAGAGGAAGATGATGAACTTGCGCTGATATATAAAAGAATTTAGAGAATACTGAACCGTAGAGGACAAGATAAAAGACCTCACCAAAAAGAGAAAACTGATAAGAGTCAGATAACCTATTTTTGGTGTAACAAGATAGGACACTACAAAACAGAGTGTCCTCTAAACAAAAGGAACCCGAGAAGATTTCCCTTCAAGAATAAAACAATGTTGGCTACATGGGATGACATTGACGGATCATCCTCTGAACAAGAGAAGGAAGAAGAAGCAAACCTCTGTCTCATGGCAAATTCAGATACTGAAGAGGTAAATGTAACTGAACTTTGTCCTTCATGTGAAAAACTTAAAATAGAATTTGACAATTTGCTAAATGACTCAAACCCTTTATCTTATAAATGCGGTTTTCTAAAAAATCAACATTACGAGATAAAGAAACTCAATGAGGAACTTCAAGCTAAGAATGATAAATATGGAAATTTTAGACTTGCAGAAATCTCATAGAAAAATGTCTGAGCAGCAAAAGATTCTTAACACAAGAAATGTTAAAATTCATCCTCTAGAAGAGGAAATGGAAAATAGGAGGTTAAAAACTAAAGTTGAAGAACTTAAAACAGACATTACCAATTTTGTCAAATCCACTGAGACTTTTCAAAAGATTATGGGATCTCAATCTGGAATCTTTGACAAAAGCAGGTATTGGCTTTAAAAGCTGACAAAAACAAAAATTATATGAAAAATTCTTTCTACCTCAAAAACAAGAGGATAAACCAAAATATTATGTTTGCAAAAAGGCTGGTAATGTTATCAAAAACTGTCATACCAAGAAAAAGACTAAAAATCTCAAACAAGGTTGTTCATATTGTGGTAAATGTGACATCTTGACTCTGATTGTTATCACAAAAACAAAATCCTTACGAAAGGAAAAACTAACCAACAAGGACCCAAAACAATATGGGTACCTAAGTCACTTTTGAACTCTAACACAGGATCATCCTCTGATCAACAAAAGAAAGCCTTCGTTCTTGGATAGTGGATGCTATATCTCCTTGGTGAAAAAGGATGGAGGATCAGTCACTTTTGGAAACAACGATAAAGCTCAAATCAAAGGAACATATATTATTGGAAAAAATAATTCGGCCAAAATTGAAAACGTTCAATATGTGGACGGTTTAAAACACATCTTACTAAGTATCAGTCAACTATATGATAGTGGGTTTGAAGTAATATTCAAACCAACTATATGTGAGGTTAAACACTCACTCTCAGGTAAAATTCTTTTCTCTGGAATTAGAAGAAAAAATCTATATGAATTATATTCAGATGACTTGCCTTCCGAATCTTGTTTCATTTCCATTGAAAATGATAAATATATTTGGCACAACCGAGTCGGCCGTACAAGTTTAAACACTATTTCTAAATTATCACAATTAGAACTAGTTAAAGGCCTTCCAAAAATTAATTTTGAAAAAGACAAAATTTGTGAAGCTTGTACCAAAGGAAAACAAGTTAAAAGCATTTTTCACTCAAAAAATATTGTCTCAACAAATCATCCTCTTGAGTTGATTCATATGGCCCTCTTTGGACCTATCAAAACTCCTTGCCTTAGTGGAAAAAGATATGGCTTTGTAATAGTTGATGACTTCTCACGTTTTACTTGGGTTTTATTTTTAAAACATAAAGATGAAGCTTTTGAAGCATTCATTCATTCCTACAAAAAAACTCAAAATGGAAAAAGTTTAAAAGTTATCTCAGTGAGAAATGATCACGGAGGTGAATTTGAAAATGAATCGTTCGAAACATGTTTTGATGAAAATGGGATATCACACAATTTTTCTTGTCCAAGAACTCCTTAACAAAATGGAGTTGTGGAAAGGAAAAATAGAACCGTTCAAGAAATAGCTAGAACAATTTTGAGTGAAGCTAACATTGAAAAATATTTTTCGAATGAAGCAATCAACACAGCTTGTTATGTGTCAAACCCTGTATCCATTAGAAAATTTTGAACAAAACTCCTTATGAGTTGTGGAAAGGAAGAAAACCCAACATTTCTTACTTTCACATATTTTGATGCTACTGTTACATATTAAACAATAAAGAAAACTTAGGGAAATTTGATCCAAAATCAGATAAAGGCATATTCTTAGGATACTCCACATCGTCAAAAGGATATAGAATCTATAACCTCAAAACTCAAAATTTGGAGGAATCCATGCATATTATTTTTTATGAGTTTGATGACTTGTGCTTAGAAAACATGGATGAATACGGAGAAGACGAAAGGCTATCTTCTAATAATCAATGCGCAAATGAAGAGGACAATTATGATCCAACCTCTCAGTACCATCCAAGAGGATAGAAATTGGTAACACGTCATCCACCAAATCAGATAATTGGAAACATGGTAGATGGAGTTAGAACCAGACAATCATTAAAAGGAAACTCAAATATCATGGCTATGATATCCCAACTTGAACCAAAAACAATTGGTCAAGAAATTGTTGAGGAATCTTGGGTGAATTCTATGCTTAAAGAATTATCTCAATTTGAAAGAAACAAAGTTTGGAATCTTGTTCCTAATCCTCAAGACAAAACCATCATGGGAACTAGATGGATTTTTAGAAACAAATTAAATTAGGATGGAGAAGTTACCAGAAATAAAGCAAGACTTGTGGCACAAGGATACAACCAACGGGAAGGAATTGACTACGATGAAACATTTGCACTTGTTGTTAGGCTTGAGGCTATCAAAATACTTTTTTTTATGCTACTCTTAGATGCATTAAACTATTCCAAATGGATGTCAAAAGTGCCTTTTTAAATGGATTCTTAAATGAGGAAGTATTCGTCCATCAACCTCCTAGCTTTGTAAACAAGGAAAAGCCTACTCACGTGTTCAAACTCTCTAAAGCACTTTAAGGATTAAAACAAGCTCCTCGAGCTTGGTATGAGAGGTTAAGTTCATTCCTAAAAGAAAACGTATTCTCAAGAGGACAGATTGATACCACATTCTTCAAGAAAACTCTTAAAGAGGAACTGTTAATTGTCCAAATATACGTTGATGGCATAATCTTTGGGTCTACAAATGAAAAGATGTGCAAAGACTTATCGAACTTCATGCAAAGTGAGTTTGAAATGATCATGAAAGGAGAATTAAAGTTCTTTCTTGGTTTACAAATTAAACAATTGAAAACCGGCATATTTAATTTTCAAGAAAAATATACCAAAGATCTTCTATAAAAGTACAACATGAACCTAGCCAAAGTTATGAGCACTTCTATTCACCCATCCTCCACACTCCACAAAGACGATGAAGGAACTCCCATATCCGAAAAGGAGTACAGAGGAATGATTGGATCATTATTATATTTAACAGCTAGCAGACCAGACATAGTATCTGTAGTTAGTCTTTGTGTTAGATTCCAATCATCAACTAAGGAATCATGCAAAGTGAGTTTGAAATGATCATGAAAGGAGAATTAAAGTTCTTTCTTGGTTTACAAATTAAACAATTGAAAACCGGCATATTTAATTTTCAAGAAAAATATACCAAAGATCTTCTATAAAAGTACAACATGAACCTAGCCAAAGTTATGAGCACTCCTATTCACCCATCCTCCACACTCCATAAAGACGATGAAGGAACTCCCATATCCGAAAACGAGTACAGAGGAATGATTGGATCATTATTATATTTAACAGCTAGCAGACCAGACATAGTATTTGTAGTTAGTCTTTGTGTTAGATTCCAATCATCAACTAAGGAATCATACCTTACTGCCCTAAAAAGAATATTCAGATATCTGGCTGGGAAAACTAACATTGGGATTTGGTATAAAAAATGTTGAAATCTTGATCTTAAAGCCTACTACAATGCATACTATGCAAGAGACAAAGTGGAAAGAAAAAGTACAAGTGGAGCGTGTGAATTTCTTGGTCAATCACTAATAAGTTGGTCATGAAAGAAACAAAGTATTATTTCCTTGTCAACTACTGAGGTTGAGTATGTCTCTATTGCTGAATGCTGCTCACAAATATTATGGGTAAAAACTCAAATGGAAGATTATTCACTAAGGTACGCCATGTTGAGACAAAATCTCTTTCAAATGGATTTAATGATAAAAAAATTATTGAAAAAGATTATGATTCTTGTTAATGACTAAAATGTGCTCTTGAGTGAATTAATATTATAAAATAGGTTACTCTTCAAAAGAAACAAATCTGAAGTCAATCCAACAAGTTTTCAAAATTGGAGGATAGACAAAAGGATCGACCTTCAAGAGAATGAACCATCAGATATGCAAAATCTTATCAAAGAGGAGTTAAATCAATGTTTAGGTTTGAAAGAAAAAGTAATTTAACTGAAGAGGACAAAGGCAGAGGATAAACGAAGAAGGACGAATTGTATGAGGATGGGCCTCCAGCTCACTTCATCCTCATATGATAAAATTGATTCATACTGAAGGTGCAAACACGAGAAGGGGGGTTGAATTGTGTTTGACTAACTTGAATACTTTTTCTGTATTTGCAGTTTTATAAAAAAACCTGATGTATAAATCAAACAGAGTTAACAACGGATATAAAGTAAATATAAAACACAGAATTTTATACTGGTTCACCGTTAACGAGGCTACGTCTAGTCCCTTCACTTTGAAGGATTTCACTAATTCAAAAACCATGAATTACAACAATACTACTGACCCTCCAAGTCAGTCTTCTCAAACAATCTAACAATCCTAGACTTTTGAGGAATACAGCACCTTGACTTATCAAGTCAAGTCTTCTCCTACCAATCTGACAAGCCCAGATTGTAGAAGGAATTACAACACCTAGAATCTAACTGCTAAGTAATCTTCTACCCCTTCTGACTCCCTTAGATTGTAGACTCACTTCAACAACTTAGATCTAACACAAGGGAAAGAAAAATACGAGTGCTTGCTTTTGGAAAGCTAAAACTCACAATTATCCTCACTGAAAACTCGAGTGTTTGCTTCTGGAAGTGTATGACTCTTTTGTATTTTTGATGCTGAGTCTTCTGCCTTGAGCCTCCTTTTATAGATGTGAATTAGGGTCTCTTCCAACTTATATTCGAGCTGTATCTTGCCAGATACTCTTGCAAAAATAACTTGGCCAATTGGGTTTCTCTTAAATAAAAAACATATCTTTTTAGCTCCAGATATGCATTCGAATATAACTCTATCCAATCCTGATCTTAATTAATTCTAGATCAAATCTTTCTTCCTACCAATAGCTTCTGAATTCCACAAGACGTTAATTTATTTTTGTATCAAATCCTTTTAATAGTTTGATTAAATTTAATCACATCTCCACTAATCATGATTCAATCTGGACCGTTTGATCTTCAACTCTCGTCCACATTGGACCATACAATCTGATCTGCTGTGATCTTCTGATCTCGGCCAACCCTGGACCACACTTTCTGATCTTCTGATCTCGACCACTCTGGACTTGCAATCTGATCTGTTGTGATCCTCTAATCTCGGCCAATACTGGACCACATGTTCTGATCTTCTGATCTCGGCCAACAGTGGGCCATATGGTCTTATCTTCTGACCTCGGCCAATACTGGTCCATGATGCTTAAATCTGGACCATTGATCTGAACATCTTCCCTCTGATCTGGACCAATTCTTAACTGGGTCTGGATTGAACTGAAATTAAATCTCAACTTATGATATTTTAATCTAGACAATTACCTTCTGATCTGGATAAGGTCTGGATCAAAGCTGGACATCATTTATTCTGGTCTGGACTTAGTTTCATACTCTGAACCATGCTATCTTCTGGTCTGGGTCAAGTCACTTGTTTTGGACCAATTATTTGAAGCTCTGATTAAGTCTGAATCAAGTCTGGACTGATTATCATTTCAATGCCAAGCTATCTTCTGGTCAGAATAAATTCTGGACCAAGTCTGACTTATGATTCCTTTTGGTCTGGAACAAGTCTCCCTCTGGCATGCTTCCTTCTGGACTCTGCTTCCTTCTGATCTGGGCTATGAAAGATATCCTCTGATGGTGTTTTGACATCCTGGTGTATCTTCTGGTGCTTTCAGGATGCATCCTCTAGTACCTTCTGGATGGATTATATGTTGTCTTCTGGAGGTATATCCTCTGGTCATATTTTATCTTCTAGTAATTCATCTTCTGCCTCTGGTGACTTCATCTTCTGCCTCTGGAAAATTCATCTTCTGGTGGCATTTAATATAATAATTCTAAGTACAAAATAAGATTACATAGAGTGCTTTTATAAACATCAAAATTCTAAGTACTTAGAACTAACTTGGTTCCAACACATACTTATCAAAGTACAAAAAAGTTGTACTAAACAAAACCAAAATAGAATCTGACATGTCTTGGAGAACCAAAAAGGAGAATGTCAGCTCAAGTCCAAACTGAAGGTGCAAACACGAGAAGGGGGTTGAATTGTGTTTGTACTACTTAAATTCTTTTTCTGTTTTTGATGATTATTTGAAATCTAAAATATAATCAAGTAGAGTTAGCAGCGGATAAAGTATAATAAACAACACAAGGATTTATCATGGTTCACCATTAAGTTGGCTACATCTAGTCCCTTCAACTTGAAGGATTTTTCCACTAATTCAAAACCTTTGAATTACAACAGTACTACTGACCCTCCAAGTCAGTCTTCCCAAACAGTCTAACAATCCTAGACTTTTGAGGAACACAACACCTTGACTTCTCAAGTCAAGTCTTCTCCTACCAATCTGACAACCCCAGTATTGCAGAAGGAATTACAACACCTTGAATCTAATTGCCAAGTCACCTGCTACTTCTTCTAACTCTTCAAATTGTAGACTCTACTTCATAAATATAGATTTAACACAAGGGGAACGAAAACAAGAGTGCTTGCTTCTGGAAAGCTGATACTCACAATTAACCTCACTGAAAACTCGAGTGTTTGCTTCTGGAAGTTTATGACTCTTTTACTGATTTTTGATGCTAAGTCTTCTGCCTTGAGCCTCCTTTTATAGATGAAAATTAGGGTTTCTTCCATGATCAAATTTGAGCTGTATCTGTCCAGACTCTCTTTCAAAAATAACTTGGCCAATCCTGTTTCACTTAAATAAAAATCGTATCTTTTTAGCTTTAGATTGCATTTGAAAATTCCGTTGACCAATCTTGTTTCTTTTAATTTCAAACCATATCTTTTTAAGCTACAAATTTCATTCGAAATTCTTCAAGTCTTCAATAATTTTTGAATCAAATCCCCTTAATACTTTGATCAAATTTCTATCAAAATTTAATCAAGTCTTCTTCGAATTTTAATCAAGTTATCACTGATTTTCATCATGATTAAAATCTGGACCGTATGATCTTCTGATCTCGATCAATTCTGGACTTTATGATCTAATATGCCCCAATTATGTGATCCTCTGATCTCGGCCAACACTGGATTGAATCTGAATTAAATATGGACTTATGATATTTTAATCTGGACATTTATACTCTAATCTGGATCAAGTCTGTATTAAATCTGGACAACATTTCTTCTGATCTGGACTGAGTTTTATGTTCTGGACCATGCTATCTTCTGGTCTGGACCAAGTCATTTGTTCTGGACCAGTTATCTTCTGCTCTGGATCAAGTTTGCATTAAGTCTGGACTGATTCTTATAATCATTACCAAGCTATCTTCTGGTCAGGATTAAGTCTGGACCAAGTCTGACTTATGATTCCTTCTGGTCTGGACCAAGTCTCCCTTTGACAAGCTTTCTTCTGGTCTGGATCAGGTCTCCTTTTGGTCTCTGCTTCCTTCTGATCTGGGCCAGGAAAGATATCGTCTGGTGTCCTCTGGATGCATCCTCTAGTACCCTCTGGATGCATTCTCTTGCTGAACCTTCTAGTGACATTTCTATCCTCTAGTTGCTTCCTCTGGATGTATCCTCTGGTGGTGTCATTCTCTGATTTTGCACAGCTTCTGATTTGATCTTCTAAGTCAAAATACTATTTACATAAAATACTTTTGTTAACATCAAAACTTTGATTGAAAGAACCAACTTGGTTCCAACACAAACATCTATGAGGTTTGAACCTCTTATACGAGGATGGACTGGATTCTCATCCTCCTGCGCTCAAACAAGTACAAAGGACATCCGGATGGCAATTATGTAATTAAGATTATTGGCCTTGGACTTTCGATTAAATCCCCAACGGTCTTAAAGTATCTTAACACATGGATAGTGCATCTTAAAACTCTATAAAAGGAAGGGAACACTTCATCATTCAACACACAACTAAAAAGCATAAAAAGAGAAAGTCTAAAGCTATCAAGAGCATTCCCATCCTCTCTTTATACTTTCTATAGTCTTACACTAGATCTCTGAAATATCTTTTTAGAAAGTGTTAGAAAAGAGGAATATCATAAACTTCATTATATCATCTTGTAATTTTCAAGTGAGTTACACTTGGGAATAGTTGAAATCTGTGAGAAGACATTGTAAGCTTGGTGAGGCTCTAGATAGTGGTGTATGTTCCTTCTTCAATCTGGGACTGTCAGATTGGTAGGAGAAGACTTGGCTTGTAGGGTCAAGGTGTTGATTGTTCCTCAAAAGTATGGGGTTGTCAGGCTGTTTGGGAAAACTGGCTTGGAGGGTCAGGTACTGTGTAATTCAAAGTGTTTGAATTAGTGGATTAAAGCCTTCTGAATAAAGGGACTGGATGTAGCCAAGTTAATGGTGAACCAAGATAAATCTGTGTTTAAATACTTATGTTGTTATTATCCGCTGTTGAGTCTGATTGTTCTATATCCAAGTAATTTACATCAACATTCATCAAAACAGCAAAAAGAATTCAACCCTTCTTCTCGTGTTTGCACTTTCAATTGGCATTAGAGTTCGGTGTCAAGGCTGAGCACTTTACAGTGTTTGAGAAAAGATCTAAGGATTCAATATGTCTAGATTCAGTGAAGAAGCTACCAGAGGAAACATTAACAGACCACCTCTGTTTGATGGAGAACGTTTTGAGTATTGGAAAGACAGACTGAGAAGTTTTTTTATTTTACAAGATCCTTAAGTTTGGGACTTGGTGGAAGACGGTTATACTGCTCAAGAGGATACTTATGGTGTTGAAATTCCAAGAAAAGACATGAATGTTGATCAGAAGAAGATGTACAAGATGTTGGAACCAAGTTGGTTCTAAGTACTTAGGATTTTGATGTTTACAAAAGCACTCCATGTAATCTTATTTTGTACTTTGAATTATTATATTAAATGCCACCAGAAGATGAAGTTACCAGAGGCAAAAGATGAAGTCACCAGAGGCAGAAGATGAATTACCAGAGGATAAAATCAGACCAGAGGATACACCTCCAGAAGACACCAGATAATGCATCCAGAAGGTACCAGAGGATGCATCCTGAAAGCACCAGAGGATACACCAGGATGTCAAAACACCATCAGAGGATATCTTTCCTAGCCTAGATCAGAAGGAAGCAGAGTTCAGAAGGAGACCTGGACAAGAACAGAAGGAAGCCTGCCAGAGGGAGACTTGTTCCAAACCAGTAGGAATCATAAGTTAGACTTGGTCCAGAATTTATTCTGACCAGAAGATAGCTTGGCAGTGAAATGATAATCAGTCCAGACTTGATCCAGACTTAATCAGAGCTTCAGATAATTGGTCCAGAACAAGTGACTTGGTCCAGATTTGGGCCAGACTAGAAGATATCATGGGTCAGAGTATGAGACTAAGTGCAGACCAGAAGAAATGATTGTCCAGATTTAATCTAGACCTGATCCAGATCAGAAGGTAAATGTCCAAATTAAAATATCCTATGTACAGATTTAGTTTAAAGTTCAATCCAGACCCAGTCCAGGATTGGTTCACATCAGAGGGAAGATATTTAGATCAATGGTCCAGATTTAAGCATCATAGCCCAGTGTTGGCCAAGATCAGAAGATCAGTACGTGTGGTCCAGCATTGGCCGAGATCAGAGGATCACAGCAGATCAGATTGCATGTCCAGAGTGGTCGAGATCAAAAGATCAAAAAGTGTGGTCAAGGGTTGGCCGAGATCAGAGGATCACAGCAGATCAGAGTGAATGGTCCAGATGTGGACGAGATTAGAAGATCAAACGATCCAGATTTAATCATGAAGATAATCAGTAGAGACTTGATTAAATTTGATCAAAGTATTAAAAAGATTTGATACAAAAATAATTGAAGTCTTATGGGAGTTCAGAAGCTATTGGCGGGAAGAAATATTTGATCCAGAAATAATTAAAAACAGGATTGGCCAAAGTTATTTTTGAAAGCAAATCTGGAGCTAAAAATATATGTTTTTTATTTAAGTGAAACCCGATTGGCCAAGGTATTTTTTCAAGAGTATCTGGCAAGATACAACTAGAACTTATGCATGGAAGCAATCGTAATTCTTCAACTATAAAAGGAGGCTCAAGCCTGAAGACTCAGCATCGAAAATCAAAAAGAGTCATACACTTCCAGAAGCAAACACTCGAGTTTTCAGTGAGGTTAATTGTGAGTTTCAGCTTTCCAGAAGAAAGCACTCGTGTTTTTCTTTCCCTTGTGTTAGATCTAAGTTGTTGAAGTAGAGTCTACAATCTGAAGGAGTCAAAAGGAGTATCAGATTACTTAGCAGTTAGTTCAACGTTCTTTTCCTCAAAAGTCTAGGATTGTTACACTGTTTGAGAAGACTGACTTGGAGGGTCAGTGGTATTGTTGTAATTCAAGGTTTTAGAATTAGTGAAATCCTTCAAAGTGAAGGGACTGGACGTAGCCTAGTTAACGGTGAACCAGTATAAAATTATGAGTTTTATATTTACTTTATATCTGTTGCTAACTTTGTTTTATTCATACATCAGATTTTGTTATAAAACTATAAAAACAGAAAAAGTAATCAAGTTAGTCAAACACAATTCAACCCCTCTTCTCGTGTTTGCACCTTCAATTGACATCAGAGCTCGGTCTCAAGGTTGAGCACTTAACTAGTGTTTGAGGAAAGGTCCAAGGGGTCAACAACATGGCAGAATCCAAAGATGATTTTGGAGGCAACATCAATAGACCACCACTGTTTGATGGAGACAGGTTTGATTATTGGAATGACAAAATGAGAAGTTTCTTCATATCTCAAGATCCTGAATTATGGAAGCTGGTAGTCAAAGGATACACTGCACCTACTGTTCCAAGAGATCCAACTAAAGAACTGGACATGGAAGATATGAAACCAGATCAGAGCAAATTATACAAACTGCATCACAAGTCCAGAACCATCGTGATCAGTGCCATCACATTCAAGGAATTTGACAGATGCGCAAATAAAGAAACAGCAAAGAGCATATTAGACAGTCTGGTTCTGATATATGATGGAAGCCAACAGGTTCAAGAAGCAAGGGCTAACATACTGGTCAAACAGTATGAGATGTTCAAGATGGAAGATGATGAAGACATTGATGGAATGTTCTGTAGATTCTAGACCCTGATATCTGGACTGAAGGTCTTGAAGAAAAGCTACACAATGGCATATCATATCAAGAAGATTCTAAGAAGTTTACCAACCAAGTGGAGACCAATGGTTACTGCAGTTCAGCAAGCCAGAGATCTGAATAACTTAAGACTTCAAGATCTGATCAGCTCACTCAGGTCTCATGAAATAGAATTGGAAGCAGATGAACCAAAGAAGAAGAAAAATTTGGCCCTGAAGTCAAAACAAAAGAAAGCTGCAAAGGCAGTACCAGAATCAGAGGATAGTGACAGTGACTATGATGATATGGCTTACTTAACCAAACAGATGGTTAAGATATGGGAAACCAAGAAGAGGAGAGGCTCCAAGAAGAAACATAACAGCAAAGGAAAGGAAGAATCTGACAAGAAAAACATCATGTGCTATGGATGCAATGAACCTGGACATATCAAGTCAGAATGTCCAAATCTAGAAAAAGGCAAACAGCACAAGAAGAGTTCCAGATTCAAAAAGAAGGGTCTGATGGAAGCCTGGGATGCATCAGAATCAGAAGAAGAATCGTCTGATGAAGAAGAGGCAGAAACAACAATGATGGCACACATCATGTCTTCTTCTGGACTTCATAAAGCACGGTTTCAGGAAGGAAAGCAGGCAGAAGGAAGAATGATCAAAACAATCATTCAGCCAAGTCTGGAAGCACATCAGAGGAAGCAATTCTGGCTCTGATGGCTCATACCAACTCAAGTTCTGGATACAACTCAGGCTCTGGAACAGATTCAGAAGATGAAGACAATGAGGTATTTTCTGATCTCACTAAATCTGAATTAATTGATGCTGTAAAAGATTTTTTAAATGCAAACAATAAGATGTCTTTAAAACTGAAAACTCTTAGGGAAGACAAGAAAAATCTAACCAAAGAAGTCCAAGTTTTAAAGAATCAAAATTCTAAGTATGCAATTGAAAACAAGGATTTTAAAACTGAAGTTGCAATACTCAAATCTGAAAACCAAACTCTCAAAAGTAATATTTGTTCCACTTCCAAAACTGTTTGTGAATATGATATGCATGAGCAATTTTTTCAAAACTTTATTTCTAATGGAATGGTAAGAAGTAAATATGCATCTATGATTTATGGAAACAGTAACATTGGAAAGAGAGGTCTTGGTTTTACAGAAACTATTGTTGAAACTAAAAATGTTCATTATGATGTTTTATGCATTGTTTGTGCTAAGAAAGGTCACTCTGAATTATCTTGTCCAATGGTAAAATCTGAACAAGATCAGAGAGCTGCTAGAACTAACAAACCTGGACCCAATCAGTTCTGGGTAGCAAAAGATCAAATTGTCTATGTTGCAGATAAGCTGAGTGTATGACCCTTAATTTTTAAATTAAAATTATGGATGAAATATTAAGTGTATTTTCGGGATATTTGTAAAATATTTAATATATGTATGTTTTGAGTAAATATATATATATATATATAAATATTTATTTTTGAAGATATATTAAGATTATTGGATGAAGAATAAATTAATTTAATTACGAGTAATTAACGGACAGTTAATTAAGGGATTATTGGCTAATTGCGACGAGACTGGTTAAGTGCTGAGGATCAGACAAGTGTCGGGTGAGGTGGCACCCACATAAGCCTATATATAGGAGTGAGAATGATGGGTGAAATCAGAACACCATTCCTCCTCCCTTATTGCCCATACTGCATGTAACAGTATCACCTTCTCCCTTCCCTTCCCATTCTGAATTATGTTCACGATTTCAAAAAAAAAGAGGGAGTTTCTCAAAAGTGACATTAAATGGAAATATAAGCACCAAACCAGAAAACCCCCAGTACAAAAGTTGTTCCCCTCATCATTCCGGAGCTAGAGAACCCATTTTCGTAGCAGCAAACGCAAGCGAGAGTTTTGCCGATTTTTGACGCGTAAACGGGAACGAAAACAGAAACGTGAGCAGTAGTAGAAACGCAACAAGGGTAAGGGCACCTTCCACTTTCTAGTTGCATTAGGGCTCTAAATGCATAAATGTCATGACATTACTGATGTTTTCGTCATTATTTAAAGAAAAACTGTTTTTGCAATGACATTTTGAAAAAATGAAGAAAATGCAATCTGTTGATGTGTAATGATTCTGTGATGGTTGCTGTTTGGTTGAATGTAGTAATGTTGTTTTGTTTTGTGTGTGGGAAAGCTGAAAAATGTCTTGCATGTTATTTAGAAGATGATTAAAATGCATATTTTCAAAACTATTGTGCTGGTTGTATAAAATGCGAAAAAATGCATTTTGTTGGTGCCTTACAGCTATGTGATGGTTGCTGTTTGGTTGAATGTATTAATGTTGTTCTTCTTGTGTGAGGAAGCTGAAAATGCTTTGCATGTTGTGATTGGTTGTGTAAGAATGCTGGAAATACCTTGCATGTTGTTTTGAGAAATGATCAACAATGTGAATGTTGAAAAATGTCTGTTTTGTGTGGTTGACATTCTGTTTTCGAGTGATTCTGGTAATGCTGATGTTTTCAAAGGAAAAGGGATTTTAAATGATGAAAGTGTTTTTCTGGAAAAATTGTTATTGATAAAAATGTATGAGTTTTATGGTTCAAAAGAAGTGCAGAATCTGTTTGGGGTTGTGCTGGTTTTTCAAAGGAAAAAGATTGAAAATGTGTTGTAGTTTTTCAGGAAAAGTTCACTGAATTCGAAGGTGTATTCAAATACAACATGAGTGTATTCGAATACAACCTGTCAAGCTTCTGTTTTACTCAAGTTTTTCAAAGTGGTATTCGAATACAGGCCCTTGTATTCGAATACAGAGGAAGGATTTTTGCTTCTGACTTAGAATCTTTATTCGACTACGACTCTGTCGTATTCGAATACAAAAGTGAAATTTTAACACTGTATTCGCATCTGTAGTCGACTACGACAGTCTCGTATTCGAATACAGGATGCTGACTTTCACAATTTTTGCTTCTGTATTCGAATACAAGGGAGCTGTATTCGAATACAGATTCAGGTTTTTCCAGAAATTCAAGTTTTAGCTTCTGTGTTCGAATACAAGGAAGTTGTATTCGAATACAAATTCGTATTTTCCAGAAAATCAAGTTTTAAACACTCTCATGTGAATCTTAAAGTGTTGGGGAACATTGAGAAGGGTTAAAATGATTTAAAATGGAGTCTTTGAAATCATTTTGAAGAGGAGATGATGATTTTTGGAAACCTCTAATTACCTGAGAGAAAATGCTGAATTTACAATGTTTTGTCTTTTGTATTCGACTACAGGAATGCTGTATTCGAATACAGAATGGTGAATTTGCAATTTCATGCTTCTGTATTCGAATAGAAGGGGGTCGTATTCAAATACAGATTCGTGTTTTCAAAAATCCAGAGTTTTAAACATTGTTTTATAAACCTTAAGTGTTGGGGATCATTTGGGAAGGTTTGTGAAGAATTAAAATGGAATTTTTGTGATAGTTTGAAATGGTAATGATGAAGCTTTTGAGACTTCTACTGAAGTTGTAAAAATACTGATTTTTACACAGTGACAGCCTCTGTATTCGAATACAAGAAGGCTGTATTCTAATACATAGTGTTAATTCTGCACTGTTTTTTACTTCTGTATTCGAATACAGAGAAGCTGTATTCGAATACAGATTCGTATTTTGCAGAAATCTCAGTTTTAAACACTGTTTTATGAATTTTAAGAGTTGGGGGAAAGACTTATGATAATTAAGAATGGAATTTTGAGATAATGTAAAGTGTTAATGATTGCTTGACTGTTTAATCATGGTTGTGATGATGATGATATTGATTGTGTTGAGATGTTTTGAAAATGATGGAAAGGTTGAAATTTCCTGATAATGCATACTGTTTCAGTGAAGAGAAAACCCTGCATATTCATGCATTGCATAGTCAAGTGGTACCCGCGATGGGCCAGCGAGTAATGCATAAACGTGCTGATTTGTTGAGCCACTGCACTGGTACTGATCTGTTGACCGATTGTACCTGAGTAAATGTCAAACGTGCTAGTCTGTTGAGCGACTGCACGAGTGCTGGTCTGTTGAGCGACTGCACTGGTGCTGATCTGTTAAGCGATTGCAATCTGGTCTTGAGGGCAGTTAAAGTCAAACATATTTAAAATGTGCTGGTTCTGTTGAGCGACTGCACCTTGGTAATTCCAAGAAGTTGAATACATGAACATATTCATATTGCATCAGGGTGATTGACCGGTGGGTCACGATTTGGTTATATGATAATGATTGGAAACTGATGTGTGTAAGTACATTATAAATTCTGAAATTCTGATGAATGATTGTGATTGCTGAAGTGTTGGCTGTACTTACAACATATTTTCCATATTAATTGGTTGCTGTTTTGAAAAGGCATACATGTCATGAAATTTCAAAATGAGCATATTTGTTTTTCATCATTGTCATATGTTATACCATGGGTGTATCTGTTCTGTGATATAAATGCTATGTGTTTATTTGTTAATTTCAGTCGGTGACCCTTTACTATTATATGTGGAATTTGGGCTTTTCCCTCAGATGCCCCCCAAACCCATGCCACCGGTGGGACCCAGACTGTTATCAGATTCCGACACCGCCGAAGCGACCAAGACTGTGCATTGATCTAACATCGAAGGAGACTGGTCCTTCTCTGTATGATGAGGAGGAGGAGGTTACATCGAGGCGAGGGGTAGAGTCGGATGAGACTTGTTTGGGATGCGGAGGAAATCCGTGCTACTGTAGCTTTAGTGCATGATCAATTAGATTTGATGTATAGGATTTTGAGCTGGAAAATGTAATTTGTTTTATTTTGGAAATTATTGTACTACTTTTCCACTAACTTATTGCGCACTCTGATATTTTCCTTTGGAATGATATGACATTGTTATCTTTTGAAAATGTCTTAATGTTTATTATTAAATTTCCAGAATTAAGTACTTAGTGATATCACAATGAAGTTATTTTATTTTGTTCATCGATTAATCTACAACGTACTATTTTATGAAATGAATTAAAGGAAATTTTATTTCAATTCTTCTGAAGTAATAAATTGGAAAATCATTTTAATTATTTATTTAAAAAAAATGCACTCGCGCTGTGTTTTTAACTCGGGGTGTTACACTGAGCAACTAGAAGGAGACACCAACAATGGTGCCTGGACAATGGATGTTGGAAATGCACAAGCATAATAAGGTTTAAGTTCCCGCTTCAACCAGACAAAGGCAATTTGAGTCTGATGGAAAAAGGTCTGGTCAACTCAACCAGAATCAGAACCAGAACTGGAACCAGAATCAGAAGCACAGGAACTAGAACCAGAACCAACACTGGAACCAGAATCAGAATCAGTACTGGAATCAGAACCAGAACATGAATTATCATAATCATCATAATCATCACAATCACCAGATTCATCAGAACCACCAAAATCACCAGATTCATTCAAATCACCAGAATCATCAAGGTTGTCATAATCACCAGAATCACCAAAGTTACCAGAACCAAAACATGTTCCAGAATCATTAGAGGAACATGGTTTATCAACCAAAGCAGAATCAAGGAAACTGCTCAAACAGGCCAGAAGCAGAACTGGTTCTGATGGATCGACCAGAAGTTGAGTCTGAGTCTGACTCTAACTCTGGTTCTAACAGAGAAAAAGCAAGGTCTGATCAGCAACACAAAGCTTGGTATCTTGACAGTGGATGCTCCAAACACATGACAGGAGACAAATCCATGTTTCTGAATCTGACTATGAAGAATGGAGGCAAAGTTTCCTTTGGAGGAAACCAGAAAGGTCAGATTATTGGTATAGGATCAGTTGGTAACAAATCTTCTTCCCTTTCTATTAAAAATGTTCTGTTAGTAAAAGGTCTGAAGCATAATCTTTTGAGCATAAGTCAACTAAGTGATTGTAAACATGATGTCATCTTTAACCAGAAAACATGCAAAGCTTTTAGTCAACTTGATAAATCTGTTCTGTTTACTGGCATTAGGAAAGATAATGTTTATAAGATTGATTTGTTTAGTCTTGCTAAGTTTGATGATAAACAGCTTGACTCTAAAAAGTCAAAGCAAGATAAGGAAATTGCAGGTGAACCAGAGGCACAAGAACCAGAAGCTGGACCAGCAGCTGAACCCGAGAAAGATAAAGATAAAAGCAAGGAAGAAGAACATGTTGACTCTGAAGACAAGTCAGAGGGAAAGAATGGATGGAAGTACAAGTCTTCACATCCAGAAACTCTCATTATTGGTAGTGCAGCAGAACCATTGAAGGCCAGATCATCAAGTAGAGAAACCAATCTGTTTGGTTTACTCTCAACAATTGAACCAAGCAATGTTGATGAAGCTTTGGTAGAGGAAGGTTGGATACTTGCAATGCAAGAAGAGCTGAATGAATTTCAAAGGAATGATGTTTGGGATCTGGTATCCAGAACAATTAAAAAAATTATTAGAACCAAGTGGATGTTCAGGAATAAACTCAATGAAAAAGGTGAAGTGGTAAGGAACAAAGCCAGACTTATAGCTCAAGGATACAGTCAACAAGAAGGTATAGATTACACTGAGACTTTTGCTCCAGTGGCCAGGTTAGAAGCAATTAGAATTCTCTTATCATTTTCTTCTAATCATGATATAATTCTGTATCAAATGGATGTTAAAAGTGCATTCTTAAATGGCTATATAAGTGAGGAAGTCTATGTCAAACAGCCCCCTGGATTTGAAAATTCTGATTTTCCAGACCATGTTTTTAAACTTAAATATTCTTTATATGGTTTAAAACAAGCACCAAGGGCATTATATGACAGACTTAGTAACTTTCTGCTTAAGAATGAATTTGATAGAGGCCAGATTGATAATACTCTATTTAGGAAATCCATTAAAAATGATATTTTAATTATTCAAGTTTATGTTGACGATATCATCTTTGGATCAACTAATGGCACTTTGTGCAAAGAGTTTTCTGACCTAATGCAGAAAGAGTTCCAAATGAGCATGATGGGAGAACTCAAGTTCTTCCTGGGAATTCAGATTCACCAAGTTAAATCAGGTATACTCATTCACCAATCTAAATATACTAAATAATTTCTTAAAAAGTTCAAAATGAGTGAATGTAAGCCTATGGCCACCCCCATGCACCCAACCTGCTCACTTGAGAAAGATCAAACCAGCCAAAAGGTAGACCAGAAAACATACAGAGGTATGATTGGATCCCTTCTTTATTTAACTGCTTCTAGACCTGACATTTTGTTTAAGTGTTTGTGTCTGTGCCCGTTTTCAAGCTGACCCTAGGGAATCCCATTTAAACTGTTGTCAAACGAATCTTGAGATACCTTAAAGGAACCACCAACCTTACCTTGTTATACAATTAAACCCCCCACTCTAGAGCCAAACACATTGAAATGAAACACCATTTCATTAGGGACCATGTTCAAAAAGGGACTTTAAGCATCCAGTTTGTGGACACTGATCATCAATGGGCTGACATCTTCACCAAAGCACTACCTAAAGATAGGTTCAAGTTCATTAAGAAGCATCCCATCATTACCTCCATATCTTACTAGCTCAAGTAGTCATCTTAGGAGTTTTTAATTTTCTTGTAATTTTATTTTATGTCTTTTATTTTCTGTTTTTACTTTCTGTAATTTGTAAAGAGAAAAACAAAAATACAAAAATAGTAGGACCTCTTTTTGGCTGATGACAAAAAGGGGGAGAGAGAGAAAAAGGAGAAATAAGTAGAAAAGGAGAGATAAAAAGAAAGGAGGAGCGAAAAAGAAAGAGATGAAAAGAGAATGAGTTGAAAAGGAGAAGAAACAGGGAGAGAGAAAAATAAAGAGAGAAAAAGAAAGAGATGAGAAAGAGAAGGAGTTGAAAAGGAGAGGAAACAGGGAGAGAAAAATAAAGAGAGAAAAAGAAAGAGTGAAAAGAGAAGGAGTTGAAAAGGAGAGGAAATGTAAAGGGAGAAAGAGAAAATAAAGAAGGAGTTGAAAAGGAAAGGAGAAAAGAAGAAAAGAAAGAGTGAAAAGAGAATGAGTTGAAAAGGAGAAGAAAAAGTCAGTATCAGACTTAGGGGAGAGATTGGTCTGAGGGGGAGTAGTTCAAGTACTTCGGGTTACAAGCTAGCAAAATAAGTTAAGGTTTTGTCATTATCAAAAAGGGCGAGATTGTTGGAACCAAGTTGGATATCTTTGCTGGCCCAGATCATAAGGAAGCAAAGTCTGAAGGAGACCTGGACCAGACCAGAAGGAAGCCTTCCAGAGGGAAACTTGATCCAAACTAGAAGGAATCATTAGTCAGACTTAGACCAGAAGTTATTATGACCAGAAGATGGCCTAGCAGTGAAATGATAAAATAGCCCAGACTTGATCCAGACTTAATCAGAGGATAAATTAATGGGTCTAGAACAAGAGATTCAATCCAGATTTGACCCAGACCAGTAGATAGCGTGGTTCAGGGTATGAAACTAAGTCCAGACCAGAAGAAATAATGTCCAGATTTGATCCAGATCTGATCCAAATTAGAAGGTAAAATGTCCAGACTGAAATATCATTTGTCCAGATTTAATTTCAGTTCAATCCAGACCCAGTTCAGAATTGGTCTAGATCAGAGGGAAAAGGTTCAGATCAATGGTCAAGATTTAAGTATATGGCCTAGTGTTGGCCGATATCAGAAGATCAGACCATGGCCTAGTATTGGCCGAAATCAGAAGGTCAGAATGTGTGGTCTAGCATTGGCCGAGATCAGAGGATCACAGCAGATCAATTTGCAAGTCCAGGTAGGTCGAGATCAGAAGATCAGAAAATCAGAAAGTGTGGTCCAGGGTTGGCCGAAATCAGAGGATCACAGCAGATCACTTAGTATGGTCCAGATGTGGACAAGAGCAGAAGATCAAAGGGCTCAGATTTAATCATGATGATAATCGATGGAGATTTGATTAAATTTGATCAAAGTATTAAAAAGGATTTGATACAAAAATAAATTAAAGTCTTGTGGAATTCAGAAGCTATTGGCGGGAAAAAAGATTTGTTCCAGAATTAATTAAAGTCAGAATTGGTCAAAGTTATTTTTGAAAGGCAATCTGGAGCATAAAAAGATATGTTTTTTATTTAAGTGAAGCCCGATTGGTCAAAGTATTTTTGCAAGAGTATCTGGCAAGATACAGCTCGAATTTAAGCTTGGAAGAGACCCTAATCTGCATCTATAAAAGAAGGCTCAAGGCATAAGTCTTAGTATCGAAAATCACAAAAGAGTCATACACTTCCAAAAGCAAACACTCGAGTTTTCAGTGAGGTTAATTGTGAGTTCCCTTGTGTTAGATCTAAGTTGTTGAAGTAGAGTCTACAATCCGAGGGAGTCAGAAGGGGTAGCAGATTACTTGGAAATTTGATTCAAGGCGTTGTAATTCATTCTACAATTTGGGGTTGTCAGATTGGTAGGAGAAAACTTGACTTAAGAAGTCAAGGTGCTGTATTCCTCAAAAGTCTAGGATTGTTAGACTGTTTTGAGAAGACAGACTTGGAGGGTCAGTGGTATTGTTGTAATTCAAGGTTTTGAATTAGTGAAATCCTTCAAGGTGAAGGGACTGGACGTAGACGGTGAACCAGTATAAAATTCTGTGTTTTTATTTTTACTTTATATCCGCTGCTAACTCTATTTTATTCATACATCAAGTTTTGTTTTAAAACTGCAAAAACAGAAAAAGTATTCAAGTTAGTCAAACACAATTCAACCCCCTTTCTCGTGTTTGCACCTTCACAAGATGCATCATAAATCCATAACGTTCATGATAAATGCAATCACTTTCAAGGAATTTGTCAAGTGCACCAACAAAGAGACAGCAAAGAGTATCTATGACAGTCTGACTCCGACCTATGAAGGAAGCAAGCAAGTTCAAGAAGCAAAGGCCAACATCTTAGTCAAAAAGTATGAGTTGTTCAAGATGGAAGAAGATGAAGATATTAAAACCATGTTTTCCAAATTCCAGACTCTGGTCTCAGGATTAAAGGTACTCAAGAAGAGTTATACTACTACTGATCACGTGAAGAAAATTCTTAGGAGCTTGCCAACCAAGTGGAGACCAAAGATCATTGCCATTCAGGAAGCAAAGGATATGAATACTCTAAAGCTGGAAGAATTAATTAGCTCCCTCAACTCAAATGAAATTGAGCTTGAAGAACATGAGCCCAAGAAGAAGAACAAAACCCTAGCTTTGAAATCCAAGCACAAGAAGGTTCTAAAAGCAACAGCAGAATCAGAAGATAGTGATTCAGATGATCAAGATCAGAAACCAGAGGAAGAGGAGATTGCTTTCCTAACCAGAAACTTTTTGAAGATGTGGCACAACAGAAAGAAGAAGTTTCCCCAAAGGTATTCCAAGCATTCCAACAGAGGAAATGATGAATCTGATAAGAAAAGTATCATCTGCTATGGATGCAATGAACCTGGACATATCAACTCAGAATGTACAAACATAGAGAAAGGGAAACACCAGAAGAAAGATTCCATACCTAAGAAGAAGAATCTGATGGCTACAACGGATGATTCTGATGAATCTTTTGATGATGAAGAAGGAGAATTGGCTATGATGGCTCACACCAACATTGCCTCTGGATCCAACACAGATTCTGACTCTGGAAGTGAATCAGAAGATGAAGAAAAAGAGGTATTTTCTGAATTCACCCGATTTGATTTAATTACTGCAATGAATGATATTTTAAATGTCAATAACAAATTGTCTTTAAAACTAAAAACACTTAGGAAAGAAAATAAAATTCTAACCAAAGAAGTCAATGATTTAAAGAATCAAAGTGCAGAATGTAAAACAGAAAATACAGCTCTTAAAATTGAAATTGCTGAACTTAAGGCTGAGAATCTAACTCTAAAAAGTAATCATTGTTCAACATCAAGTGAAAATACTATATGTAATTCTGATCTGAATGAACAAGTATTACAAGACTTTATTGCTAATGGTATGGAAAGAAGCAAATATGCTTCTATGATTTATGGATTAGTAACAATGGTATAATAGGTATAGGATTTGAAGAATCTGTAACTGAAACTAAACCTATTTCCTCTGATGTTTTGTGTTTTGTTTGCACTAAGAAACGTCACTCCAAATTTTCTTGTCCCATGATAAATACAAGGAAAGACAAGAAATCTTTCAAGACTAACAAACCAGGACCCAACCAGATTTGGGTACCTAAAAACAAAATTATCTTTGTTGTAGATGTCCTCAGCAATCAAGTTGCAACACCAATCATGGTACTTGGACAGTGGATGCTCACGACATATGACAGGAGAAAAGTCTATGTTCCAAGAACTAACCTTGAGCAAAGAAGGCACAGTGACTTTTGGAGGAAATCAAAAAGGCCAGATCATTGGTCAAGGCACAATTGGTAATGGTACTTCCTCTTCTATTAAAAATGTCTTGTTAGTTAAGGGTCTTAAGCATAACTTATTAAGTATTAGTCAATTAAGTGATAATAATTATGATATTACAGGTCAGAGACAAAACAACATTTATAAAATCAATTTGTTTAGTCTAGAGAAAGAAAAGGTTAAGTTTCTTATGTCAATAAATGAAGAGAAACTAATTTGGCACATAAGATAAGGTCATGCAAACCTTAGATTAGTTTCAAAACTAAATAAACTTCAACTGGTGAGAGGTCTACCTAAGCTTAGTTACAAAACTGAAATTATGTGTGAAGCTTGTCAAAAGGGAAAACAAACCAAAAACTTTTTTAACCCTAAAAACTCAATCTCTGCCTCAAGCCCCTTGAGCTCTTACATATAGATCTATTTGGGCTAGTGAAAACAGCTTCTCTAAGTGGAAAGAAATATGGTTTTGTTATAGTAGATGATTACACTAGGTGGACATGGGTAAAATTTTTAAGAAGTAAGAATGAATCCCACAAAATGTTTATCACATTTTGCAAACAAATCATGAATGAAAAAGGTCTTAAAATTATAACAATTAGAAGTGATCATGGAGAAGAATTTGACAACAAATTCTTTGAAAGTTTTTGTGATGAGAATGAAATTTCTCACAACTTTTCCTCTCCTAGAACACCCCAACAAAATGGAGTTGTCGAAAGAAAGAATAGATCACTCCAAGAAATGGCCAGAACTATGTTAAATGATATGAATGTTGCAAAACACTTTTGGGCTGAAGCAATTAATATTGCATGTTACATTCAAAATAGAGTCTATATCAGATCCATATTGAATAAAACACCATATGAATTGTGGAAAGGTAAAAAGCCTAACATCTCTTATTTTAAACAATTTGGTTGTACTTGTTATATGTTGAACACCAAAGATAACCTTGGAAAATTTGATTCTCGATCTCAAAAGTGTACCTTCATTTTCTACTCTGAAAGATCCAAGGCTTATAGAGTGTTTAATAAGGAAACTAATATTGTGGAAGAATCCATACATGGTAAATTTGATGACAAACAACTTGACCTTCAAAAGTCAAAGCAAGATGATGATAGTGCAGGTTTACCAGAACCAAAGGAAACTGATGCAGACAAACCAGAAGAACTTGAAAAAGTAGAGGATACAGGCAAATCAAAAGAACATGACAAATCTGCTAAGAATGAATCTAAAGATAAGTCAGAAGAAAGATGTGGATGGAAGTACAAGTCATCTCATCCTGAAACTCTAATCATTGGAAGTGCAAGTGATCCTTTAAGGACAAGACCATCACTTAAAGGCACCAGTCTGTTTAGGTTACTCTCGTCTATTGAGCCTACCTCTGTTGATGAAGCATTGGTAGAAGATCGATGGATTCTTACAATGCAAGAAGAGTTAAAAGAATTTAAGAGGAATGATGTTTGGGATCTAGTACCAAGACCAAAAAAGAACATTATTGGAACCAAGTGGGTTTTCATAAACAAGCTAAATGAAAAAGGAGAAGTGGTCAAAAACAAGGAAAGACTTGTTGCACAAGGCTCCAGTCAGCAAGAAGGTATTGACTACACTGAGACTTTTGCTTCAGTGGCCAAGTTAGAAGCTATTCGTATCCTACTTTCAATTGCTGCTAATAATAATATTTCATTATTTCAAATGGACGTCAAAAGCACATTTTTAAATAGTTATATAAGTGAAGAAGTCTATGTTAAACAACCCCCAGGTTTTGAAAGTTCTGAATTTTCAAACCATGATTTTAAACTTAAAAAATCTTTGTATGGTTAAAAAATATTGCTACAGTCAGCAAGAAGGTATTGACTACACTGCGACTTTTGCTCCGGTGACCAGGTTAGAAGCTATTCGTATCCTACTTTCCTTCGCTGCTAATAATAATATTTCATTATTTCAAATGGACATTAAAAGCGCATTTTTAAATGTTTATATAAGTGAAGAAGTCTATGTTAAACAACCCCCAGGTTTTGAAAGTTATGAATTTCCAAACCATGATTTTAAACTTAAAAAATCTTTGTATGGTTTAAAACAAGCACCTAGGGCATGGTATGATATCCTAAGTAACTTCTTACTTAAAAATGACTTTGAAAGAGGACAAGTAGACAATACTCTTTTTAGAAAATCAATAAAAGATGATATTCTGATTATTCAAGTATATGTTGATGATATTATCTTTGGATCTACTAATGGCACTCTCTGCCAAGAATTTTCTAAATTGATGCAGCAGGAATTTCAAATAAGCATGATGGGAGAACTTAAGTTCTTTATAGGAATACAAATTCAGCAAAGTCAAAAAGGTATATACATTCATCAATCAAAATATACAAAAGAGCTTCTCAAAAAGTTTAAGATGAGTGACTGCAAACCTATGGCTAACCCAATGCACCATACCTGCTCACTTGAAAAGAATAACTCATGCCAAAAAGTTGATCAAAAATCCTACAGAGGGATGATAGGATCTCTACTCTATCTCACTGCTTCGAGACCTGATATCATGTTTAGTGTATGCGTATGTGCAAGATTTCAGTCTGACCCTAGGGAATCCCATTTAATTGTCGTTAAGAGAATCCTTAGATACCTAAAAGCCACTACCAACCTCACCTTGTTCTACAAGAAAACTCCTACATACAAACTGAGTGGATATTGTGACTCTAATTATGTTGGAGATAAACTCGAAAGAAAGAGTACAAGTGGAAACTGCACATTTTTAGGAGACAATCTAATATCCTGGTCAAGCAAGAGACAAAACACCATTGTCATGTCAACAGCAGAAGCTGAATACATTTCACCAGCCGGATGCAGCTCTCAACTCATTTGGATGAAACATCGGCTGGAAGACTACAAAATCATGGAAACCAACATTCCTTTATACTGTGACATCACTTCAGCCATCAACCTAACCAAAAACCCTATTCTACTTTATAGATCCAAACACATAGAGGTCAAACACCACTTCATCAGAGATTATGTTCAAAAAGGGACACTCAACATCTAGTTTGTAGACATTGACCATCAATGGGCTGACATATTCACTAAACCACTACATGAAGATAGGTTTGACTTCATCAAGAAAAACCTTAACCTTATCTTCATCCCTAACCAAGTAGCTTAGTTTAATTTTTTTATGTATGTTATTTTATTTTTATTTTCGTGTACTTTTATTTAAAAAAAAGTCAGAAGATGAAAAAAAATACATCAGAGGATCTCCTTTCTTCCTTCAATCCTTTTTGTCTGATGACAAACGGGGAGAAAATGTATTTGATAAAGTATCTGGGGCATTAGACTTAGGGGGAGAAAACTTCAAAGTAAATCTTAGTCTTAGGGGGAGTCAAAGTCAAAAGAAAGAAAAATAGTTATCAAAAATACAAAGTTTTGTCATCATAAAAAAGGAGGAGATTGTTGGAACCAAGTTGGTTCTTGCAATTAAAGTTTTGATGTTAACAAAAGTATTTTATGAAAATCGTATTTTGACTTAGAATAAAAAAATCAAAGGTTGTGCAAAATCAGAGGATGACACCACTAGAGGATATCACTAGAGGATGACGTCACCAGAAGATAAAAATGTTACCAGAAGTTTCGGCCAGAGGAAACATCCAGAGGGTACTAGAGGATGCATCTAGAGGATACCAGAGGATGTCACAAGAGGATATCATAAGATACCTCCAGAGGATACTAGAGGATGTCATCAAAGGCAAACATCAAAGGATAGCATAAATTAGAGGATATCATCAAATGGAAGGAAAAATAACATCATTAGAGGATATCTTTCTTGGCCCAGATCAAAAGGAAGCTTGTTAGAGGGAGACTTGTTCCAGACCAGAAGGAAACATAAGTCAGACTTGGTTCAGTCTTATTCCAGACCAGAAGATAGCATGGTCGTGAACATAAGACTTAGTCCAGACTTGGTCCAGACTTAATCCAGACTTGGTCCAAACCAGAAGATATCATGGTCCAGAACAAAAGACTTAGTCAAGACCAAAAGATAGCATGGTCCAGAACATAAAATTTGGTCCAGACTTGGTCCATAATCAGAAGATATAATTGTCCAGAACATAAGACTTAGTCCAAATTTAATCCAAACTTAGTCCAGATCAGAGGATAAATGTCCAGAATAAAAGATCAATGGTCCAGATCAGAAGATAAATGGTCTAGATGAAAGATGAATGGTCCAGATTAAAATATCAATGGTCTAGATTAGAAGATCAATGGTCTAGATCAGATGATCACAAAATGGTACAGATCAAATCACATGGTCTAGAGTTGGTCGATATCAGAGGAACACAGAATAGTACAGATCAGATCACATGATCCAGAGTTGGTCGAGATCAGAGGATCATAAAATGGTACGGATCAAATTACATGGTCCAGAGTTGGTCGAGATCAGAAGATCATACGGTCAAGAATTTGAATCATGATGCAAATCAGTGAAGACTTGATTAAAATTCGAAAAAGACTTGATTAAATTTTGATAGAAATTTGATCAAAGTATTAAGGGGATTTGATTCAAAAATCAATGAAGACTTGATGAAATTCGAATGCAATCTGAAGCTTAAAAAGATATGGTTTGAAATTAAAAGAAACAAGATTGGTCAACAGAATTTTCAAGTGCAATCTGAAGTTAAAAAGATACGATTTTAATTTAAGTGAAACAGGATTGGCCAATCGAATTTTCGAAGGAAATCTGAGCAAGATTTTTTTCGAACTTAAGCTTGGACAAAGCCCTATTTGCAGCTATCAAAGGAGGCTTCAGGCAGCAGCATCAAGCATCGAAAATACAAGAACTCAAGCTTCATATTCAACATAATCCGAGAGTTTAAAAGAGAGAATTACTTGAGCGAAAAAGCAATATTTTTTAAGTGTTTTCAAGAGGGAAAAATAGTGCAGCAATCAACTTTCCAGAAGCAACTTTGCAAAGTTCCAAACCCTTGTAATCAAACCCGATAGTGGTGTAGATTCCTTCTTCAATTTGGGGCTATCAGATTGGTAGGAGAAGACTTGACTTGTAGAGTCAAGGTGTTATTTTCGTTCCTCAAAAGTCTGGGGTTGTCAGACTGTTTGGGAAGACTGACTTGGAGGGTCAAATGTTGTAATTCAAAGGTTTTGAAATAGTTGATTAAAGCCTTCAGGATGAAGGGACTCGATGTAGCCAAGTTAATGGTGAACCAAGATAAATTGTTGTGTTCTTATGTTGTTTCTATCCGCTGCTAACTCTGATTACTTATTCATCAACTAATTCGTGTCAGCATTCAACAAAACAGCAAAACAATTCAAGTTTAGCAAACACAATTCAACCCCCCTTCTCGTGTTTGCACCTTCGATTGGCATCAGAGCTCAGTCTCAAGGCTGAGCACATTAAAGTGTTTCAGGAAAGATCCAAGGGTTCAACATGTCTGGAATCAATAAAGAAGCTGTTCGTGGAAACATCAACAAACCACTATGTTTGATGGCGAACGGTTCGAGTACTGGAAGGACAGGCTGAAGAGTTTCTTTTTTTTCATAAGATCCCAAACTTTGGGACATGGTGGAAGATGGCTATAATGTTCCAGAAGATGCTGATGGTGTTAACATTCCCAGGAAAGATTTGGATGCTGACTAGAAAAAGATGTTCAAGTTGCATCACAAATCCAGAATGTTAATGATCAAAGCAATCACATTCAAGGAGTTTGACAAGTGCACTAACAAAGAAACAGCAAAGAGCATATATGATAGTATGGTTCTGACTTACGAAGGTAGCAAGCAAGTTCAAGAAGCAAAGGCGAACATTCTAGTCAAGAAGTACGAGTTGTTCAACATGGAAGAAGATGAAGACATTGAAGCAATGTTTTCCAGATTTCAGACTCTGGTTTCAAGATTAAGAGTACTCAAGAAGAGCTATACCACTGCTGACCACGTGGAGAAAATTCTTAGAAGTCTGCCAAACAAGTGGAGACCAAAGGTCACAGCCATTCAGGAAGCAAAAGACTTGAACACTCTAAAGCTGGAAGAATTAATCAGCTCCCTCAAGTTAATCAGCTGGAAGAAGATGAACCCAAGAAGAAAAATAAAACCCTAGCCTTAAAGTCCAAATGGAAGAAAGTTCTAAAAGCATAAGCAAAAACAGAATCAGAAGATAGTGATTATGAGGACCAGAATCAAAAACCAGAAGAAGAATAAGACATTGCCTTCATAACCAAAAAGATTCTGAAGAGATGGCAAAACAGAATGAAGAAGTTTCCCTAGAGGTATTCCAAGCACTCCAACACAAGAAAGGATGAACAAGACAAGAAGAGCATCATCTACTATGGATAAAATGAACCTGGGCACATCAAATCAGAATGTAAAAATCTGGAGAAAGGGAAAAATCAGAAGAAAGACTCCAGACCCAAGAAGAAGAATCTAATGGCAACATGGGATGATTGTGATGAATCTTCTGAAGATGAAGAAGCAGAATTAGCCATGATGGCTCACATAAATTCTGCCTCTGGATCCAACATAAAATCTAACTCTAGAAGTGAATCAGAAGAAGAAGTATTGGCTCTGATAGCTCGCATTCATTCTGCCTCTAGATCCAACTCCAAAAGTGAATCAGAAGAAGCAGAATTGGCACTGATGGCTCATATTCATCCTGCCTCTGGATACGACACTGATGTTGACTCAAGAAGAGAATCAGAAGATGAAGAAGCAGAACTGGCTATGATGGCTTACACCAGTTCTGCCTCTGGATCCAACCCAAACTCTGATTTTGGAAGTGAATCAGAAACAGAACAGGCTTTGATGGCTCACACAAGCGCTGCCCCTGGATCTGATACAGAATCTGATTCTGGAAGGGAATCATCAGAAGATGAAAAAGAGGTATTTTCTGAACTCACTCGATCTGATTTAATTACTGCAATGAATGATATTTTAACCATCAATAACAAACTATCTTTAAAACTGAAAACACTTAGGGAAGAAAATAAAACTCTAACCAAAGAAATTGATGTTTTAAAGAATCAAAATGCAGAATGTAAAACAAAAAATGCAACTCTTAAAACTGATATAGCTGAGCTTAAATCTGAAAACCTAACTCTAAAAAGTAACAAATATTGTATGTAATTATGATATACATGAACAAGCTTTACAAGATTTTATTGTTAATGGTATGGAAAGAAGCAAATATGCTTCTATGATCTATGGAGTTAGTAACAATGGTAAAAGAGAAATAGGATTTGATGAAACTGAAACTGTCAGCAAGAAGGCATTGACTACACTGAGACATTTGCTCCAGTGGCCAGGTTAGAAGCTATTTGTACCCTACTTTCCTTTGCTGCTAATAATAACATTACATTATTTCAAATGGATGTTAAAAGCGCTTTTCTAAATGGTTATATAAGTGAAGAAGTCTATGTTAAACAACCCCCAATTTTGAAAGTTCTGAATTTCCAAATCATGTTTTTAAACTTAAAAAATATTTGTATGGTTTAAAACAAGCACCTAGGGCATGGTATGATAGACTTAGTAACTTCTTGCTTAAAAATAACTTTGAAAGAGGACAAGTAGACAATACACTTTTTAGAAAATCAAAAGAAGTTGATATTCTTATTATTCAAGTTTATGTTGATGACATTGTTTTTGGACCTACTAATGGAACTCTTTGCCAAGAATTTTCTAAATTAATGCAGCATGAATTTCAAATGAGTATGACGGGAGAACTTAAGTTCTTCTTACCGATACAAATTCAGCAAAGTCAAAAAGGTATATACATTCATCAAACGAAATATACAAAAGAGCTTCTCAAGAAGTTTAAGATGAGTGATTGCAAACCTATGGCTACCCCAATGCACCCTACTTGCTCACTTGAAAATGATGATTCAGGCCAAAAAGTTGATCAAAAAACCGATAATGGTATGATAGGATCTCTACTTTACCTTACTGCTTCTAGACTTGACATCATGTTTAGTGTATGGGTATGTGCAAGATTTCAATTTGACCTTAGGGAATCCCATTTAACTGCAGTTAAAAGAATCCTTAGATACCTAAAAGGCATTACCAACCTTACCTTATTCTATAAGAAAACTCCTACATATCAACTCAGTGGATACTGTAACTCTGACTATGCTGGAGATAAACTTGAGAGAAAGAGCACAAGTGGAAACTGCACCTTCTTTGGAGACAACTTAATATCTTGGTCAAGTAAGAGACAAAGCACATTTGGATGAAACATCAACTAGAAGACTACAAAATCATGGAAACCAACATTCCCTCATATTGTGACAACACTTCGGTCATCAATCTAACAAAAAACCCTATACTTCATTCCATAGCTAAACACATAGAGATCAAACATCACTTCATTAGAGAATTTGTTCAAAAAGGTGTACTCAATATTCAGTTTGTAGACACTGACCACCAATGGGCTGACATATTCACCAAACCACTACCTGAAGACAGGTTTGACTTCATCAAGAAATACCTAAACCTTACCTTCATCTCTGACAAATAGCTTAGTTAGTTTTTTGTTATATTTATTTTCTTGTAATATATTATTCTTGTTATTTAAAAAAAATGAAGATCTCCTTCATTCCTTTTTGTCTGATGCAAAAGGGGGATAAGATATATTTGATAAGTGAAGATAAAGTGGAGCACTAGACTTAGGGGGAGAAAAATATAAAGTGAAGCTTAGTCTTAGGGGGAGTCAAAGAAAGAAAAAATTGTTATAAAAAATACAAGTTTTGTCATCATCAAAAAGGGGGAGATTGTTGGAACCAAGTTGGTGAAGGTGCAAACACGAGAAGGGGGGGTTGAATTGTGTTTGACTAACTTGAATACTTCTTCTCTTTTTGCAGTTTTATAACAAAACCTGATGTATGAATCAAACAGAGTTAGCAGCGGATATAAAGTAAAAATAAAACACATAATTTTATATTGGTTCACCGTTAACGAGGCTACGTCCAGTCCCTTCACTTTGAAGGATTTCACTAATTCATAACCTTGAATTACAACAATACCACTGACCCTCCAAGTCAGTCTTCTCAAACAGTCTAACAATCCTAGACTTTTGAGGAATACAGCACCTTGACTTCTCAAGTCAAGTCTTCTCCTACCAATCTGACAACCCCAGATTGTAGAAGGAATTACAATGCCTTGAATCTAATTGCTAAGTAATCTGGTACCCCTTCTGACTCCCTCAGATTGTAGACTCTACTTCAACAACTTATATCTAACACAAGGGAAAGAAAAACACGAGTGCTTGCGTCTAGAAAGCTGAAACTCACAATTAACCTCACTGAAAACTCGAGTGTATGCTTCTGGAAGTGTATGACTCTTTTGTGATTTTCGATGCTAAGTCTTCTGCCTTGAACCTCCATTTATAGATGAAGAATTAGGGTCTCTTCCAAGATTAAATTTAAGATGTATCTTGCTGGATTTTCTTGCAAAAATAACTTGTCCAATCGGGTTTCTCTTAAATAAAAAACATATCTTTTTCTGCTCCAGATTGCCTTCGAAAATAACTTTGACCAATCCTAACTTTAATTAATTTTGGAACAAATCTTTCTTCCCGCCAATAGCTTCTGAGCTCCACAAGACTTCACTTTATTTTTGTATCGAATCCGTTTTATACTTTGATTAAATATAATCATGACTCCACTGATCATGATTCAATCTGGACTGCTTGATCTTCTGCTCTCATCCACATATGGACCATACTAAGTGATATGTTATGATCCTCTGATTTCGGCCAACACTAGACCACACTTTCTGATCTTCTGATCTCGACCACCCTGGACTTGCAATCTGATCTGATGTGATCCTCTGATCTCGGCCAATGTTGAACCACACGTTCTGATCTCGGCCAACACTGGGCCACATACTTAAATCTTTACCATTGATCTGAAACTTTTCCCTCTGATCTGGACGAATTCTGAACTGGGTCTAGATTGAACTAAAATTAAATCTGGACATATGATATTTTAATTTGGACAATTACCTTCTGATCTGGATCAGGTCTGGATTAAATCTGGACATCATTTCTTCTGGTCTGGACTTAGTTTCATACTCAGAATCATGCTATCTTCTGGTCTGGGCCAAATATGGACCAAGTCACTTGTTCTGGACCACTTATCTGAAGCTCTCGTTAAGTCTGGATCAAGTCTGGACTGTTTATCATTTCACTTCCAAGCTATCTTCTGGTCAAAATAACTTTTGGACCAAGTCTAACTTATGAGTCCTTCTGGTCTGGAACAAGTCTCCGTCTGGCAGGCTTCTTTCTAGTCTGGTCCATATCTCCTTTTGGACTCTACTTCCTTCTGATCTGGGCCAAGAAAGATATCCTCTGATGGTATTTTGACATCCTGGAGTATCCTCTGGTGCTTTGAGGATGCATCCTCTGGTACCTTCTGGATGCATTATCTAGTGACTTCTGGAGGTGTATCCTCTGGTCTGATTTTACCTTCTGATTACTCATCCCCTGCCTCTAGTGACTTCAGCTTCTTCCACTGATAACTTCATCTTCTGGTGGCATTTAATATAGTAATTCAAGGTACAAAATAAGATTACATGGAGTGCTTTTGTAAACATCAAAATCCTAAGTACTTAGAACCAACTTGGTTCCAACAGTTGGTTCTTACACTTAAAGTTTTGATGTTAACAAAAGTATTTTATGAAAATAACATAATTGACTTCGAAGAAGAATGCAAAAATTAGAGGATGACGTCACCAGAGGATACCACCAGACGATGACGTCACCAGAAGATACCTCTAGAAGATACAACTAGAAGATACCTCCAGAGGATACCAGAAGATATCACCAAAGGATACCTCCAGACGATACCAAAAGATATCACTAGATGACACCTCCAAAGGATACCAGAAGATATCACCAGAGGATCCTATCACAAGCAAGAATCAGAGGATGTCATCATAGGCACAAATCAGAGGATATCATTGAAGGTGCAACTCAAGAAAGAGGGTTGAATTGTGTTCGACAAACTTTAAATCTTTTTGCTAATTAGTTGAATAATGAGCAATCAGAGTAACTAAGCAGTGGATAATAAAATTTAACACCTCGAATTTATACTAGTTCACCTTTAACTAGGCTACGTCCAATCCCTTCCTTCAGAAGGCTTTTTCACTAATTCAAACTTCTTTGAATTACAACACCACTGACACTTCAAGCCAATCTTCCCAAATAGCCTGTCAGCCCCAGACTTTTGAGGAACAACAATGTAAGACCCTTAATTTTTAAATTAAAATCATGGAATTAATATTAATGGTATTCTGGGGATATTTGTAAAATATTTAATATATGTATGTTTTGAGTGAATATATATATATATATTTTGGAAGATGAATTAAGATTATTGGATAAAGAGTAAATTAATTTAATTACGAGTAATTAAATTAACAGACAGTTAATTAAGGGATTATCGGCTAATTGCGATGAGACTGGTTAAGTGCTGAGGATCAGACAAGTGTCGGGTGAGGTGGCACCCACACAAGCCTATATATAGGAGTGAGAAGGATTGGTGAAATCATAACATCATTCATCCTCCCTTACTGCCCATACTGCATGTAACAATATCACCTTCTCCCTACCCTTCTCCCATTCTGAAATCTGTTTCACGTTAAAAAAAAAAAAAAAAAAAGAGGGAGTTCCTCAAAAGTGACATTACTTGGAAATCCAAGCACCAAACCAGAAAACCCCCAGTAAAAAAGTTGTTCCCATCATCATTCTGGAGCTAGAGAACCTATTTTCGTAGCAGCAAACGCAAGCGGGAGTTTCGCCGATTTTTGACGCGTAAACGGGAGCGAAAACATAAACGTGAGAAGTAGCAGCAACACAACAAGGGTAAGGGCACCTTCCACTTTCTAGTTGCATTTTAGGACTGTAAATGTATGTTTGAGGTGTGATCATATTTGAGTTTCTGTTTTGAAAAAGAAACTGTTTTGCATGACATTTTGAAAGATGAAAGAAAATGCATTCTGTTGAGATTTTAAAAATCTGTGATGTGTTGTTTTGGGTGGTTACCTCAATGTTGTTTTGTTTATGTGGGAAAGTTGAAAAATGTCTTGCATGTTATTTTGAAGATGATCAAAATGCATATTTTTAAAACTATGGTGCTGGTTGTTATAAAATGCGAAAATGCACTCTGTTGGTGTTTTGGGTGTATGTGATGCCTGCTGTTTGGATGAATGTGTTAATGTTGTTCTGATGGAGTGAGAAAACTGAAATGCTTTGCATGTTGTTCTGTTTGTGTGAGAAAGCTGGAAATGTTTTGCATGTGTTTTGAGAAATGATCAGTATGTAAATGGTTAAAAGTGTCTTTTGTTATGGTTGACATTCTGTTTGAGTGGTTTAAACAAAACTGTGATGAATGATCTGGTGTTGCTGATGTTTTCAAAAGAAAAGGGATTTTTAATGATGAAAGTGCTTTTCTGGAAAATCTGTATTGATGAAAAAAAAGAATGGGTTTTGTGGTTTGCAAAAGAGTGGTAAAACTGTTTTGGGGTTGCTGGTTTTTCAAAGGAAAAAGATTGAAAATGTGTTGTAGTTTTTCAGGAAAAGTTCACTGAATTCGAAGGTGTATTCGAATACAACATGAGTGTATTCGAATACAGCCTGCCAAGCTTCTGTTTTACTCAAGTTTTCAATTTTGTATTCGAATACGGGCCTCTGTATTCGAATACAGATGAAGGATTTTGCTTCTGACTTAGCATCTGTATTCGACTACGACAATGTCGTATTCGAATACATAAGTGAAATTTTAACACTGTATTCGCATCTGTATTCGACTACGACAGTCTCGTGTTCGAATACAGGATGCTGACCTTCACAATTTTTGCTTCTATATTCGAATGCAAGGGAGCTGTATTCGAACACATATTCGTGTTTTTCCAGAAACTCAATTTTTAACTTCTGTATTCGAATACAGATTTGTGTTTTTCAGAAAATCAAGTTTTAAACACTGCCATGGGCACTTTAAAGGGTTCGAAAACATTGGAAATGTTTGAAATGATTTAAAATGGAGTTTTTGAAATAGTTTTGAAGAAGAGATGATGAAGTTCTTGAAAACCTTAAATGATGTTGGGGAAATGCTGAATTTACACATGTTCTGTCTTCTATATTCGACTACAGGTATGCTGTATTCGAATACAGAGTGTTGAAATTTCAGTTTTCAGCTTCTGTATTCGAATATAAGGGGTCTGTATTCGAATACATATTTGTGTTTTTCCAGAAAATCAAAGTTTTAAACATTGCTTACAAACTTTAAGTGTTGGGGAGTATTTGGGAAGGTTTTTTGACAAATTAAAGTGGAGTTTTGTGATAATTTGAAGTGGTAATGATGAAGCTTTTGAGACTTCTACTAAAGTTGTGAAAATACTAATGTTTACACTGTGACAGCCTCTGTATTCGAATACAAGAAAGCTGTATTCGAATACAAAGTGTTGATTCTGCACTGATTTGGCTTCTGTATTCGAATACAAGGAAGCTGTATTCGAATACAGATTCGTATTTTCCAGAAATCTCAGTTTTAAACACTGTTTTATGGATTTTAACAGTTGGGGGAAAGACTTATGATAACTAAGAATGGAATTGTGAGATAATGTAAAGTGTTAATGATTGCTTGACTGTTTAATCATGGTTGTGTTGATGATGATATTGACTGTGTTGAGATGTTTTGAAAAATGATGGAAAGGTTGAAAATTCCTGATAATGCATATTGTTTTAGTGAAGAGAAAACACTGCATATTCATGCATTTGCATAGTCAAGTGGTACCCGCAATGGGCCACAGAGTAATGCGTAAACGTGCTGATCTGTTGAGCGATTGCACGAGTGCTGGTCTGTTGAGCGACTGTACTGGTACTGATCTGTTGAGTGATTGTACCCTGAAATGCGCAAAAATGTGTTGATCTGTTGAGCGATTGCACGAGTGCTGGTCTGTTGAGTGACTGCACTGGTACTGATTTGTTGAGCGATTGTACCTGAGTATATGTCAAACATGCTGGTCTGTTGAGCGACTGCACGAGTGCTGGTCTGTTGAGCGACTGCACTGGTGCTGATCTATTGAGCGATTGCACCCTGGTCTTGAGGGCCGTTAAAGTCAAACATATTTAAAATGTGCTGGTCTGTTGAGCAATTGCACCTTGGTAATTCCAAGAAATTGTATACATGAGCATATACATATTGCATCGGGGGATTGACCGGGTGGTCACGAAATTGGTTATGTGATGATGATTGGAAAGTGATGTGTGTGAGTACTTTTGAAATCTGAATTTCTAATAAATGATTGTGATTGCTGAAGTGTTGATTGTACTTACAACATATTTCTCATATTAATTGGTTGTTGTTTTGAAATGGCATACATGTCACAAAAATTCAAAATGAGCATCTTTATTTTTCATCATCGTCATATGTTATACCATGGGTGTATCTGTTCTGTGATATAAATGCTATGTGCTAATTTGTTAATTTCGTTCGGTGACCCTTTACTATATTATATGTGGAATTTAGGCTTTGCCCTCAGATGCCCCCCAAACCCATGACACCCGTGGGTCCCAAGACGACGGAAACGTCGCTCGACTTCATTGATCGTTCCGTGCCTACTGCTTGGGTATACGACCCCATCTCAGGCAGGGCTACGTACACGGGGAGATTGAAGAGGACCTGTAGGACCAATGGAGTGGTGTACTACGTGGAGCACAGCTATGCAAGGATTGACTTTCCTGTGCCTTCTCGTTTGATATTGGAGGCGCACGGAATTTTTTATGATGCGGAGGAGCCAGCTAGAGGGGTTGAGACGGAGGCCAGCGTAGGAGTGGTGACTCCTAACTCGGTGATTGGTGGGGATGTACGTGATTCTGAGGCAGAAGAGAAGAACGAAGAGCCGAAGCCAGTAGCAGCTGATATTCTGGGTCCGTCTAGGATATCCGATGATTGTTATGAGATTCCGACACCGCCGAGGCGACCGAGACTGTGCATCGATCTGACTTCGGAGGAGACTGATCCTTCTCTGTATGATGAGGAGGAGGAGGTTACATCGAGGCGAGCGGTGGAGTTGGATGAGACTTGTTTGGGATGCAGAGGAAATCCGTGCTACTGTAGTTTTAGTGCATGATCGGTTAGATTTGATGTATAAGATTTTGAGCTGGAAAATGTAATTTGTTTTATTTTGGAAATTATTGTACTACTTTTCCACTAACTTATTCCGCACTATGATATTTTCTTTTGGAATGATATGACATTGTTATCTTTTGAAAATGTCTTAATGTTTATTATTAAATTTCTAGAATTAAGTACTTAGTGATATTACGATGAAGTTATTTTATTACGTTCGTCAATTAATCTACGACGTACTATTTTATGAAATGAATTAAAGGAAATTTTATTTCAATTCTTTGAAGTAATAAATTGGAAAATCATTTTAATTAAATATTTAAAAAAAAATACACTCGCGCTGTGTTTTAAACTCGGGGTGTTACAATTGTGGTATCAGAACATTTGGTTAAAGTTTTGGATTAAAGCTCTGATTAAAGTAATGTTTTGAGTTATTAGCTAATCATGCATAGGAGCAAGTAGTTAAAGTGTCAATTCTTGTGTAAGTTGTGGGTGACTGAAGTGATGATGGTTTTGTAGGAAACAATGCCTCCACGAAGAGACGACACCGCAAGAACCAACGTCAATCGGGAGGATAGGATGACTGTAGCGATGAATAACATGACTGTGTCTGTTGCTGCACAGACGGCTGCAAAGACTCAACGAGATCTGCAAAGACTCAACACCTTGACTATACCAGCCAAGTCTTCTCAAACAGTCTGACAACCCCAGACTTTTGAGGAACTTCACAACCTTAAACCTATAAGCTAAGTCTTTTTCTAACAACCTGACAACCCCAGATTTTATAAGGAACTTCAACACTATAGGATTTTATACAAAGGATCGAAATTAAAACTGAGTGACTACTTCTGGAAAGTTGATACTCACAATAAGCTTAACTTGAACTTGAGTGTTTGCTTCTGAAAAATTTATGATGAAATCAACCTCACACTCTAAGAAAAGAACACTTAGAAAATATTTATCTTTTAAGAAAGTGTTTCTCTCCTTTGAACTCTTTGAATACTTAGTAATTTTTGCTTGAGTTCTTCTATTTTTCAATACATTTTTCTTCAGCATTAAGCCTCTATTTATAGTTGAAATTAGAGCTTCACTTTGATATGTTGCTTTACTTCTAGAGTGTATTTCGATTGATTCGGTTTTGAGAATATTCTGGAGTATTTTGCTCAGATTCTGTTTCTGGAGTCTTTTGCTCCGATTCTATTTTGAGCATTTTGCTCAGATTCTGTTTTGAGCATACTTTCAGCTAGATTCTGTTTCTGGAGTCTTTCAACTAGATCTCCTACTTCTGACTTATATCTTCTAGTGATGTCATCTTCATCTTCTGGTGATGTCATCTTCATCTTCTGGTGACGTCATCTTCTGGTGGCATTTTTCAATCTTCTTCTAAGTCAAATATGTTATTTTCATAAAATACTTTTGTTAACATCAAAACTTTAAGTGAAAGAACCAACTTGGTTCCAACAATCTCCCCCTTTTTGATGATGACAAAACCATGTATTTTTTATAATACTTTTTCTTTCTTTTGACTTTGACTCCCTCTAAGACTAAGCATCATTTTATATTTACTCCCCCTAAGTCTAATGCCCAGATACCATATCAAATACATCATCTTCTCCCCCTTTAAAATACATCATTTTTCCCCGGATATTTTATCAAATACTACATATTCTCCCCCTTTGTCATCAGACAAAAAGAAACGTTGCTGAATTAGAATGAATTTTTTTTATAAAAAAAAAACACCTAATGTAAACTAAACTACTTGAAGACATTACAATATTAATCATTTAACAAAGTAAGGTTTAGGTTTTTCTTAATGAAGTCAAACCTATCTTCAGGTAGTGGTTTGGTGAATATGTCAGCCCATTGACGTTCAATGTCTACAAACTGAATGTTGAGTACTTCTTTCTGGACATAATCTCTGATAAAATGGTGTTTGATCTCTATGTGTTTAGCTCTTGAGTGTAGGATCGGGTTTTTGGTTAGAAAAATTGCAGAGGTGTTATCACAGTAGATGGGTATGTTGGATTCTAATATTTTGTAATCTTCAAGTTGATGTTTCATCCAGAGTAGTTGAGAGCTACAACCAGCTGCTGAAATGTACTCAGCCTCTGCTTTTGACATGGCAATGGTGTGTTGTCTCTTACTGGACCAAGAGATCAAGTTCTCACCTAAAAAGGTGCAATAGCCACTGGTGTTTTTCCTTTCAAGTTTATCTCCAGCATAGTCAGAATCACAATATCGACTAAATTGGTACTTAGGAGATTTCTTGTAGACAAAGGTAAGGTTTGTAGTGTCTTTTAGATATCTAAGAATTCTCTTAACAACAGTTAGATGAGATTCTCTAGGGTCAGATTGAAATCGAGCACATACACACACACTAAACATGACATCAGGTCTAGAAGCAGTAAGGTAGAGTAATGATCTGATCATTCCTCTGTAGATTTTCTGGTAAACTTTTTGGCCTGATTCATCTTTATCAAGTGAACAAGTAGGATGCATTTGTGTAGCCATAGGTTTGCAATCACTCATTTTAAACTTCTTGAGAAGTTCCTTTGTATATTTAGTTTGGTGAATGTAAATACCTTCTGGACTTTGCTGAATTTGTATCCCTAGGAAGAACTTAAGTTCTCCCATCATACTCATTTGAAATTCATGCTGCATTAATTCAGAAAATTCTTGACAAAGAATGCCATTAGTAGATCCAAAAATAATGTCATCAACATAAATTTGAATGATCGGAATATCATTTTCTATTGATCTTCTAAACAAAGTATTGTCTATTTGTCCTCTTTCAAAGTTATTTTTAAGCAATAAGTTGTTGAGTCTATCATACCATGCTCTAGGTGCTTGATTTAACCCATACAAGGATTTTCTAAGTTTAAAAACATTATTTGGAAATTCAGAACTTTCAAAACCTGGAGGTTGTTTAACATATACTTCTTCACTCAAATAACCATTGAGAAAGGAACTTTTAACATCCATTTGAAATAGTTTGATGTTATTATTTGTAGCAAAAGACAATAAGATACAAATAGCTTCTAACCTGGCCACTGGAGCAAATGTCTCAGTGTAATCAATGCCCTCTTGTTGAATGTAACCTTGTGCCACAAGTCTTACCTTGTTTCTGACCACTTCACCTTTTTCATTTAGCTTATTTCTGAATACCCACTTGGTTCCAACAATGTTCTTCTCTGGTCTTGGAACTAGATCCCAAACATCATTCCTCTTAAATTCATTTAACTTTTCTTGCATTGCAATACATTCATCATCTGCCAATGCTTCACTAACAGAGGTAGGCTCAATCGATGAGAGTAAGCCAAACAGACTGATGTCTTTTAGTGATGATCTGGTTCTTAAGGAATCATTTCCACTTCTAATGATCAGATTTTCAAGATGAGATGACTGGTATTTCCATCCAGATTTCTCTTCTGACTTCTCATAACTGGTTCTGATTTGATCAGATTCATCCTTTGAAGATGTGTCACATGCTTCTGACTTGCTTGTATCCTTCACTTTTCTCCATGTTCTACTGGTTTATCTACTTCTATTGGTTTGTCTGCTTCTGCTTCCTCTGGTTCTAGTAAATCTGCAATATCAACATCTTGCTTTGACTTTGCAGTGTCAAGCTGTTTGTCATTAAATTTTACATGTGTAGATTCCTCTACAATATGAGCTTCAGTATTAAACAATCTATAAGCTTTAGATCTTTCAGAGTATCCAACAAAGATACACTATTGAGATCGAGAATCAAACTCCTTGTGTGGTTTTGATGTTAACAAATGTATTTTATGAGAACAATTTGTTGGACTAATGGCTTGATTAAGTATGCAACAATTAGAATAGAAAAATCAGAGGAAGTCAACACAAAAAGATATTATAGGAAGCAAAGTCAAACCTAGTCAATGCACATGCTGTTGGGTGCACACATCTGTTGGAACCAAGTTGGTTCTATACTTAGAATTTTGATGTTAACAAAAGTATTTTATGTAAATAGTATTTTGACTTAGAGATCAAATCAGAAGCTGTGCAAAATCAGAGGATGACACCACCAGAGGATACATCTAGGGGAAGCAACTAGAGGATAGAAATGTCACCACAAGGTTAGGCCATATAATGCATCCAGAGTGTACCAGAGGATGCATCCTGAAGGCACCAGAGGATACACTTCCAGAGGATATCAGAGGATGTCATCAAAGGTCAAAAACATCATCAGAGGATATCTTTATTGGCCCAGATCAGAAGGAAGCAAGAGTCCAGAAGGAGACTTGGTCGAGACCAAAATGAAGCCTGTCAGAGGGAGACTTATTCCAGACCAGAAGAAAACATAAGTCAGACTTGGTCCACACTCAATCCTGACCAGAAGATAGCTTGGTCGTGAATATAAGAATCAGTCCAGACTTGGTTTAGAGCAGAAGATAACTGGTACAGAACAAATGACTTGATCCAGACTTGGTCCAGACCAGAAGATAACATGGTCCAGAACATAAAACTCAGTCCAGATCAGAAGAAATGATTATCCAAATTTAATCCAGACTTGATGTAGATCTGAAGATAAATGTCCAGATTAAAAGATCAATGGTCCATATTAAAATATCATAAGTCCAAATTTAATTCAGATTCAATTCAGACTCAATCCAGACTTGGTCCAAATCAGAGGGAAAATGTTCAGATCAATGGTCCAGATTTAAGTAGCATGGCCTAGTGTTGGCCGAGATCAGAAGATCAGATCATATGGTCCAGTGTTGGCCGAGATCAGAAGATCAGATCATATGGTCCAGTGATTGGTCGAGATCAGAAGATCAGATCATATGGTCCAGTGATTGGCCAAGATCAGAAGATCAGATCATATGGCCCAGTGATTGGCCGAGATCAGAAGATCAGATCATATGGTCCAGTGTTGGCCGAGATCAGAAGATCAGATCGTATGGTCTAGTGTTGGCCGAGATTAGAGGATCACAGAATTTGGGCAGATCAAATCATAAAGTCCAGAGTTGGTCGAGATCAGAAGATCATACGGTCCAGATTTTAATCATGATGAAAATCAGTGATAACTTGATTAAAATTCGAAGAAGACTTGATCAAAGTATTAAGGGGATTTGATTAAAATATTACTGAAGACTTGAAGAAATTCGAATGCAATCTGAAGCTTAAAAAGATATGGTTTGAAATTAAAAGAAACAAGATTGGTCAACAGAATTTTCAAAAGCAATCTGAAGCTAAAAAGATACGATTTTTATTTAAGTGGAGCAGGATTGGCCAAGTTATTTTTGCAAGAGAATCTGGACAGATACAGCTCGAATTTGATCATGGAAGAAACCCTAATTTTCATCTATAAAAGGAGGCTCAAGGCAGAAGACTTAGCATCGAAAATCAGTAAAAGAGTCATAAACTTCCAGAAGCAAACACTCGAGTTTTCAGTGAGGTTAATTGTGAGTATCAGCTTTCCAGAAGCAAGCACTCTTGTTTTCGTTCCCCTTGTGTTAAATCTATATTGTTGAAGTAGAGTCTACAATCTGAAGAGTCAGAAGAAGTAGCAGGTGAATTAGCAATTAGATTCAATGTGTTGTAATTCCTTCTGCAATATGGGGTTGTCAAATTGGCAAGAGAAGACTTAACTTGAGAAGTCAAGGTGTTGTGTTCCTCAAAAGTCTAGGATTGTTAGACTGTTTGGGAAAACTGACTTGAAGGGTCAGTAGTACTGTTGTAATTCAAATGTTTTGAATTAGTGGAAAAACTCTTCAAGTTGAAGGGACTGGATGTAGCCTAGTTAATGGTGAACCAGGATAAATTCTTGTGTTGTTTATTTTACTTTATCCGCTGCTAACTCTACTTGATTATATTTCAGATTTCAAATAATCATCAAAAACAGAAAAAGAATTCAAGTAGTACAAACACAATTCAACCCCTCCTTCTCGTGTTTGCACCTTCAACATCTACCTTTGAAGATTTTCCTCTGAAGATTATGTGTGTCTGCCTTTAAAGACTGAAGTGTGCTTCAGGTTAGCATGCCTCTGAAGAATAGTAATTTTAGTGTGTCTCTGATGAACAGTAATTTTAGCATGCCTCTGATGAACATATTTTTAGCATGTCTCTAAAGTCTACTTTAAACATACCTCTGAAGTATGAAGCTAATGTTCAAGTCTACATCTGAAGCATGTATTCCGCTGACTCTGAAGACTATTACGTTCTAGAGTATTGTCTCTGAAGACTATAACTCGTTCCATTGTTCTAATTTATATATTAACGAAATATTATATATATATATATATATGCTTTTTTCATGTTTAAAAAAAAAATTCTGGGATTCAAACCCAATTTGCTGAGATGGTTGTTGCGGTCTTTAACCGCTCAAACACAAGCGCAACTAGTATTATTTCATTACATGTTCCTTTATGGCTTTCTTTTTTTGTTATTTTTTTTAGTATAAATAATTATATTAAAATAAATTTATTTCATGCATATACTAATTCAAATACATAATATTTGTACAATAGAATAAAGTAAAGACTGTACTATGACAAGTGTCACAAACGTCATTAATTATAGTGTTTAACTAAATATAATATTTCTATTAATAAAAGTAGTCTTGTCAATATTATTATTATTATTATTATTATTATTATTATTATTATTATTATTATTATTATTATTTTTTGTTAATATTATTTTATTGTTTTGCTTTATGTTTATTTATTAAATTATACAATTTTCGTTCATTAATTATTATTAGTTTTTTTAGGAGTAGTTTTCATTATTTTTGGCATCACAATTATTGTGTGAATTGATACATTTGTTTTAGAAGTTATCTCAATTTATTTACAAGTGTATTATATATTTATAATCGACAATATTTCATGTGACACACAGCCTAATATACTAGTTTTTTTAATTTCAAAAACACTTCATATTATTGATTAAATAAATTAACTTTTATAGATGAAAATTTAATTTAATAATTAAAAAACACTTCATATTATTGATTAAATAAATTAACTTTTATAGATGAAAATTTAATTTAAATGTCTTTTATAAAACCGGAAAAAGTAGTTGACAACCCATTTCTTTGGACATAGACATACTAGTTTTAATCTCTCCAACAATTGTCTTTCCTTTATTAGTATATTATTCATATATTCCTTGATTTGCTACTTCAATTTTGAAGTAACCGTGCACATCACCTATATATCAACCATTAATTTTTTCGCTAGATTATAAACCTCCAAATTAAGGATATAATCGCTTAACAGTTAACACGACAAATCACGATCCCTTAGAATTAGTTGCTCCATAATAACACTAGTAACCACTAACTACGATTCCTCCGGTGTCTTATGATAGCCCTCTTTTCCTTCCCCTTTGCACAATAACCTAATTACATTTTATTTTATTTTACATTAATATCATCTATCAAATTTTGTATTAAACAATAATTAGTTAGTTAGTTGATATAATTAATTATATTAATTAGTTATTACTCATTTGTTATATAAACTTTATGTATCATGTGATGTAATTGAACGATTATCTCATTATTCAATATAGGTTTCTCTCATTTTATTATTTTGATTTAGAATTTTAATATGGTATCACAAAAATGATTATTCAACTAATTTCTTTCTCAAATTTTTCTTTAGAAAATTTTCATTGAAAGTTAATTGATTTATTTTTTTTTATTTGATTTTTGAACAATTTGTTCATTTTCTTCTTCCCTCTCAAATTCCAAGTTAGAATTGTCTCATCATAATGACGATGATAAAAAAAATATCCCATAAAATAAAACAATGGACAAAGTGTTTGCCAACAAAATTTATGCCACAAGAAACAAACAAAAAATCATTATTTACTCTTCTTTTACACTTCTTTCTCCTTTCAAAACTCATTTCTTCAACATATTAAAAGTGAGACATTGTTGTCATATCTATCAAGAATTGTGAAATTACCCCATAACAAAAACTTCTATACAAAATTATTGACAAAACCATATGGCGTAACAAATTTGTGGACATATGTTTTTTTGGTGGATTGCTCGGTCATGATGGAACTGGAAGATTCTTGGGTAACTGGTGCAGGCGTGCACAAAATGGTAAATCAACATCCACAAATGGTTCAAGTAATGGGAATTTGATATATGTAGGAGCTGATGGCAGATGTGGCGGAGTCAAAGTTCTAAGGACTCCAAGCCAAGCTTTCTCGGATGATGAGAAAAATTTATTCAAAAATTTGATAATATAATTTTTCTTTTTTTATAATTCGTCTAATTGATATTTCAGCTCATATTTATAAAAATTTGATGATTAAGCAATATTTTTCTTTTTTTATAGTCGATGTATTTTCAATATTTCTTTTTTGTAATTTCCAAACTAAAAGGGCAGTAAACACTTTTTAGCTTGTGAGAGGATATCAAACAATAGTTAGTTTATATTAACTGGTTGTTACTCATTTGTTATATAAATTTTATCTATCATTTGATGTAATTGAATAATTCTATCATTATTCAATATATTTTTTTTTCATTTTATGATTTTTATTTAGAATTGTAATATTTTGTTTACACCTTTGTGAAAAATAAAACTTGTTTACACTAGTCCTTATACTTCAACTCACAAATGTCGACATTGTTAAATTGAACATCGTATTTAGAGTTCAAATTCGAAACTTCACAATTAAATATGAATTTTTAATAGTAATTATAGTATCTCATTTATAATAAAAACAATTTGTTTACACTATGACAATACACTAGAATAAAATTGGACATCGGTAAAATCACCCAATTAACAATAGAGTTTAGTTTATATTGAATAAAATAATAGAAAAACATTGAATCAAATCTTACCATTTAAATATATCATAACATAATTTAATCAATTATATGCATAAATATATTTTCCATTTTTTGTGTGCATACAGATGAAAATGTTCCAATATAAGTAAAATTATTACTTAAGTTTTACCTGGCAATTTACATACTTTAATCTAAGATCAAGTGGATGACATGGCATGATTCTATTTGCAAGTCAAAACATAAGATAGGTAAATCCTCTCACGGCAACAGCTTAGTTACAGTTACTGAGTAGTCCGTGTCTCAGATTTTATGTTTCAACTCCAGCTGTTGTCTACTTGTGTTATGTTGTGAAAAAGTCCACCCTTCCTTCTATGAAAAGTTAATTTTAAAATTGTAAAATAGTCGTATAAAGTATTTATCTAACATTGATATTGGTATTGTATCTGTGGGTATTCTATTAGTTTATTGTGATTGAAATTAATAATTTTTTATACATTAATATATTATTATTTATGTATTTGAATTAATTTGTTATTATAAATAAATATAATTTATGATAGTTTTATTTTAAAATTTTTATTATAATTTTATATTATAAATTTAACAATTTAATTTTTTTAAATTATATAAAAAAAATTATATTTTTTTATTAACATTACTTTATTTAATTTTATATGAAATATCGACACCACATCCATACATATGCAATATAGCGCTTCTTTGGAATGCCCTCTCGCTCTCTCTCTCTTGGAACTTATTAATAATAATAAGTAGCAGAAAGACATACAGTAATATGTCAAAATAAAAAAATAAAAAAAGACGTACACTATAATATGTCTGTTTATCCGCTCTTTATAGTATAGTTTAAGAGAGGCATATAATTAGGACATGGATTTAAATTAAAATTTGAAAGAAAAAAATATCTTTATATATAATAATATTAATTGTAAACTTTTATGTGAATTATTATAATGTTATTATTTTCATCATGTTACACGATAATATAATAACATTTATAGTAAAGACTTGTTTTATTTTATGAGAAAAATTATGAGATTTAATATAGTTTTTGAGAACAATATAACTAATTTTTAGTATATGAAAATATTAAATTAAGATAATTTTGTTCTTACCATCTTTATATTTTATTTGATTACGAAGCAAAATCGTAAAAAGTGAAAAAGGAGAAAAAAATAAAAATAAGTTGATTATTTAATACTTTTATATAAGAGAAAATGAAATTACAGAAATGTGTGTATTTATAAAAATAATGTGCTTAAGTAAAATTTAAATATGATAAAAAGAATCAAAACAAATCAAACATATAAGATTCTTGCAAATTATTTGGGAGATATAAGGTGAACAATAAAATGAATGTTTGTATTTGTTTTAACATTTGTTGCATAATGAAGAAAGAGAAGAATGGTGTGTGATAGGCGAGATTGCAGAGTACGAGCGCAAAACAAACAACGATAGAGGTTATTGGGTTAGCTACCTGACATTGTTTTTATGTTTATTTTAATCTTAATTCAATTAAAATGTTTAAGCTGATGTGTGACATAAATTCCCTTAAACAAAATTTAGATATGATTAAAATAATAAAAATAAAATAAGTATTTTATTTCAATTGACGAAAAATTAGAAAATATAAAGACAGTAAAAATATAGTATCGTAGTATATTAAATTGAAATATTTTTTTATAGTTATATAATTTATTTATATATTTATTGTGTTTTTTTTTCTTTATCTATTTTAACTTTTTTTTATTAATTGTAATAGAATACTCATTTTTATTTTTTTTTATCATATCAAATTTTTGTTTAAAGACTTTTTCATTTTACAAGTACACATATTTCTTTCTTTTTATTTCCTCTCATACAAAAGTATTAAATATTAACTTATTTTCTATTCATTTTATCTCTTCCATTTTTCTTTCATAAAAAAATATATAAACTAAATTGTTCCATTTTAATTTTTTCAATGACTAAAAGCTTTTTTTTTTTCAGAAG